>JANAVB010010600.1:7428344-7573954 GCA_029216955.1 Iris pallida
TATAATTTCTTGTTCTCTATTAATTACTTAAGTAATTTGGCTGCTACCCAATGATCCATCCATATTTGCTTAAATATCTGTCTAACATCCTAATATGTACGTAATATCCTGACGCGTACATACTTGAGCATACATTAGACTCCCTACAACTGATCATGAAGGAAAAATCTATTGTATTTTCTTAATTTTAAGGCTAACCTTAGGACACTTGATTGAGACCGAATTTGTCTCCTTTAACGGGAGATGTCACCTGGTTTGCATTGAATAATTTAATCAATATACAAAACCAGAAAATTATTTCCACTCCCACTGAACTTGTGATATACACAATCTTCAACAGTGTTCGTCTCAAAACCAAACGAGATAATCACTTGAAGTACCTTTGACGAGAAGCTTGCTTGAGTCCATAAATGAATTTTGTCAATTTGCAAACCATATTCTTTGGATCTCCCGACACAAAGTTTTATGGCTGCACCATATAAATAGTTTCGTCAAAGTTACTATTGAGAAACGTCGTTTGGACATCCATTTGATGTAACTCAAGATCAAAATGTGCAACAAGTGCCATGATTGTTCTAAAGAAGTTTTTCAAAGATACCGAAGAGAAAAAAATCTTTAAAATCAATCCCAAACCATTGAGTAAAGTCACTAGCTACAAGACGTACTTTATACCTCTCCACATGACCCTTCGAATCCTTCTTGGTTCTAAATGTCCATTTGCAACCAATGGACTTCATACCTTTTGGTAATGGGACAAGTTCTTAAACTTTATTGTCTTGCACGGACTTATACTCCTTATTTATTATATCAATCCACTTTGAGAACTGGAACTTTCCATGGCCTAACGGAAGTTGATTAGATCATCTTCCAGTATCCACAGTCTTCCTCACGTTCCTAGAGAAATATGACAATATTAACCGAAATTATATTTTTCCTTTCTCTAGTGGACTATCTTAATATTACCGGTTCTTGAGATTGTTGAGTTTGTTCCTTAGGAATAATTACCTTATCTTGAATGTGGGTGCCTCTATGTTGTCTTGTTGAGGTAGCTCAACATCGACTTGTAGAGGTAATTCAACATTGTCTGTTGAGGTTCCGGATTCACTTCTTGATCAATGATAGGTATATACACCAGCACATCGTCAAAAGTGATAGTAGGAATCGTAACTGATTTCTCCTCAAATACAATGTCCCTAACTTTATTTCTTCTCCAAACTCAACATCCTCAAAAAATATAGCAGTTCCCGTCTCAAAAATTGTCCTTTTTGTGGGATCGTAAAATTTATAACCCCTCGATTTGTCAGCATAGTCAATGAAGTAGCTGCTTATAATTTAACTTTGGTCTGTATTTCCTTTACACATTAATATAGACATTAAAGTCTATAAAGTCAATGAAATCCAAATCTCATCAGACATAGGTCGTTGAACTATATTTCTAGAGATGTGACCTAATCGCTTATATCACAATGAGGCTAAAAATATATTTATTGTTAATTTTGCGTTTAGTACCACATGACTCCACTTGCAAAGTTTCATTGTATTAAGATGCAATAGTTTCAAGTGAATATAGATTATCATAAATCTTAAAGGAACCGTTACCAATAATATTTGGATTTAAAGATAGACTAAACTTATTATTTCCAAATGAACAACGATAACCAGATTTGTCCATTAAGGAAACTGAAACTGAATTTCGTTTAAAAGACGGTACAATAAAAGTGTCTATCAAATCCAAATAATAATCGGTTCCTAAAAATAACCGAAAATGTCCTATTGCTTTCACTTCTATCGATTTGCCGTCACCCACATAGATGTATATTTCATCATCAATTGGCTTCGGTAACTCAGACAACCTTGTCTATAAACACTAACGTGGGTAGTAGCACCAGAATTTAACCACCACGCGTTTTTAGGTACTAAATCTAAATTAACCTCAGAACAAACCAAATTTAGAAATGTACTTTTCTTTATACGCCATGCGTGGTACTTTGTACATTTCTTCTTTATGTGTCCTGGCTTGTGACAAAAGAAATAACCCTTAGTTTTATATTGTTGTTTATTTTGAGCCGGCCCCTTAGCAGCTTCTGTATTTATTTTCTTTTTCGCCCTTAAAGTTTATCCCATTAAACATGATAATTAAATTCGTATTGGCAGATATTATAGCAACATTAACTGAAAAGATAACAAAAATAAATAAATAATTAATAACCACAGAATAAAAGATAGTCAAACAAATTCAAATAATGGTGAACCCCATCTCAAGATACCTAGTACATCATTAATATCAAGTCTTTGGACAGTGATATTAACTGCAAGTGGTACTCTTGGTGTAGTGATCAAATGTTGACAATAAGTCATGTCAAATAGTAAGCTTATCTTTGGATCGGGTTATTATTCACATGTAAACCATATAATTGTCACACATTTATCACCACAAGTATGTGTGCAATTCGACTAAGTATCAACCTTCCTTTGGGCCGGTTAATACCCGCATCAATGTACACACACAAACATCCGACATCCCTCATAGACTATTGTCAAATCCCTATTTTGGAAATAGGTATACGACCGTATTTTTATATTTGTATGATTTTAAATTTTGTACATTTTTAAATATTATTATTTTGGAGCTTGACATGCCTTGACTATTGAGCTATGATTTTCATTTGATTCCTATTATTAGTGTTGTTACTGTTGTAACTCATATGTCTCTACACCTTCATCTTCTTGTAACCTACATGACCTTTGGCCCTTCATTTCTTCATAACCCCCAACCTCTCTTCCTATATAAAGAGAGGTTAGAATAGCTTGTAAATGTACACTTGAGTGATTGATAATATACGAGAAAGCTTCGTCTCCGTGTGTTTGAGCTTTTGCCTTACAACACGTTATCAGCACGTTGCTCGTGCAACGCCGGAGACCTGACGTACCGCTCGCCTCGACGTCCGCCGACCGTTGTCCCGCGTGCACCCCGTCGCTCGTTGCCGATCCCGCGTATCCGCAATCATTTTCTCACTTTCTTCCACCGTACGGTAAGAAAGGTAAAAAAAAAAAAAATTGAAAATTTTTTGATAGCAGAAATATATTATTTCTGTTGTTACAATATTACTGTTATTTTGGACATAAAAAAATATGACATTATTTAGACTTGGTGTCTGTCCTACACCTGATGATGAACTAGATATCCCAGTATCTACAATTTCAGACTCCTTACAAAGTTTGATTTCCCTCTCATCGATAACTTTGCATGTTTCATTCCTATATTTATTTATTTTGGAACCATATGCATCAACACATGGAGTTATGTCACTTACACCGATATCACAAAGATAATTTCTAGCAAGTGTTCTAGGCAGTTTCTGCAATGCCATGATGAAAGATTTTATCAAGTCTATAGAAACTAAAATTCTAATAATAATAGTAATTTTCACTGAGTGGTTACTCTATGGACATTTGATGTAGTAAGAGTTTCTTCGAGGAAAGTTAGGTAAGATGACATTGGCAGCGAGTTTTTCGTGTTAGCATCATGAGTCATGAACTTTCTGTCAGTAATTCTCTTGGGATTCTTAGTCTGCACCCAGAACCCATTATGCTTTTCTTGTTAAGTGTGATTGGTGTTACTCGAGCATGAGGTTTTGAAGTTTTTTTTCAAACTTTTTATGCTTTAGGCCCTAGGGATATGTCTTATTGCCTGAATCATGCTAATTTTATGCATCTTTTGTAGTTTGTCTCTAAGAAGTTGGTTTCCTTAATAACATGTATGGATGCCACATATCACTTCACATATGCTTTATTACTTGAATACTGAAAAAAAATGGATGATATCTTCTGAATTTTTTTTGGTGAGAAATATAGCACGGTATGAAAGGACACACTTCTTCATGCAAATCTTGATGAGAAATTTTTTCAAAATTTTATGTTGAAAAAGAAATTTTAGATGCTAACATTTTTTTTAGTAATGATGGATTTGGAGAGCCCCGGCGAGCACCTCATTGCCATCTGCGCCCTGCCGAGCGCCTCAGTAGCAATTTCTTTATATTACTCAGTGAATTATTGTAACAGATGGGTAGTAAAAAAAAATTGTATTTTTTTTTCTCGCTATTTTTTTGGCGTCGCTTCATTAGACGTCAAAAAAATAGTTGATATTTTTTTGGTGCCGCTTGCTTAGGCACCAATTCTTTTGTGTGTTGTTGCTTGCTTATGTTGTACGTTTTTTTAGCGTAATGGCGTAAAAATTTGAAAAATGGTTTTGGCTACATAAACAAATTCTGGCACCGCCAAATTTGGGCCTCCCAAAAATAATCTTTTTGGTTAATAATTTTTCAAAGGCAACGCTCATTTTGAGCACGCACTAAATTGTCACCTATTTTGCACAGTTCGCAAATAGCGTGAATTTCTTGAAAAATCTTATTTATTCTTACATTTGACAAAAAAATTACGAAGTCTCTCCGAATAGGCTCACCTACTTGGGTATGATGTCAGAAAGAACTTGGGGCTTGGTTCTTAAGAGGTCCCCGGTGACCCTCCTCCCTCATTTTTCCGCCTGGTCATATTCACGTAGAGCTACTGAAAGGGGTTGACCGAATATTATTTTTTTGCTCAAATTGTATTTATAATTATCCATTTTTGCAAGAAACTTATTGACCTCTCCATATCGGCCCGTCGATCGATATAAGATATTTTTTAAACAAAAATCGTTTTTTCAAAACGGTTGTTTTTTTATTTACGATTGTTTGTTGTTGCTTATACAAACCAAATCCATATAAACCTGTCGTTTTATATGTTGACTGATCAAGATTTTTTCTCCTGTTGTAGAAAAATGTCGATCAAGATTGATTTTCCCATCCTTGAAGCCTCTGGCAAGAACTACTTGGACTGGACGCAAGACATCCAGAACCATCTAGATGCGCAGGGCCTCTTGGACGTCATCTATAACGAGGAAGAGCGTGAAGTGGAAGTCACTCGCTCAATGAACGCCAAAGCGATGATTCTATTCCGCAGGCATTTATCTGACGCCATGAAGGCGGAGTTCATTGAAATCTCCTCGCCGAAGACGCTATGGGACTCTCTGAAAGAGCGCTTCGACCACCAGAAGACCATATGGCTACCTGAAGCACGCCATGACTGGTTGAACCTGCGCTTTCAAGACTTCAAAAGTGTAACTGATTACAACAATGAAGTCTGCAGGATTCGATCACTTCTCCAATACTGCGGTGAGATATTAACCGACAGTGATCTATTGGAGAAAACATACACCACATTTTCTTCCACTGACAACTTGCTCCAGAAGCAATACCGTCAGTCTAAGTTCACCAAGTTTCCCGAGCTCATCACCCAGCTTTTACTAGACGAGAAGAACAGTCTCATTTTAATGAGAAACAACAATTCTCGTCCTGCTGGAACAAAGGCAATTCCAATGCCTGATGCAAACGCTCTCCGTGGACCAAATCCACGGTGGAAACGAGATAAGGGCCAGTCGTCCCAGCTGTAAGCCCCCTGAATTTCAGGGCTGTTTTAAATTTTTCTAAATGAATTATTATCGATAAATATTTTATTTGTTTAATTGTTTCGATCATTAATGTACTTTTCTATGATTTTGATTTCTGGAGCGTCAGGGATACCAATCTCTGTAAACTCTCTTCATGGGTTTTGAAGTAGACAAGCTTATCTTTCTGTTGATATATCGTGTCCCACTTGAATTCGTTCCCTTGTGCTCTTTTTGTATCGCGCAAGTTCGGGTCAACTTAGACCGATTAATCATTGAATATTATTCCCACTTTTATTTTTGATCATCGTTTGCACGTTGCCGTTGCTTTTAATTTAGGAGCACCAGATCAGCCATTTTCTCGAAACCAACTTCTCATGAATGATCTACTCGAGACGCTCTCCACCCATGACCTTCGTGTCCCACTCAGACACTCCATTTTGTGCTCCATTTTCTTCGCACAACTTCCGGGTCAATTTAGGCCGATTTATTTTCGATCGTAGAACCTGATTTATTTTCCAATTTAATTTCAGGACCCGACATCGATCCAACCTGTCAACCCGAAGTGTGGACGTGGCCCACATGAAGCCTACTACCCATATGACGCTTGTGTCCCATTTATTGGAGTCCCCGTATATTAATTATTTACCCGTGATTATAAATACGCAATTAATTCGAATATTGCCCTCTGTCCGATTTTGGCCCGACCCGGCTCGACCAAATCCGAACCCAAGCTCCAGGTTGCCCTCTCATGACTGCCCAAATACCCCACATAATTTTCCTATTTTTCCTATTTCGAAAATATTTCTTTCTCTCTCTATTTATTAAATATCTCAAATATCTCATGTATATATATACATATATATATACATATATCTACCTCTCTCTCTTCAATTATTTACAAACACTCACATACATCACCCCCTCTCTTTTTCCTTACAACAGGAACACACACCCCCCCTCTCTCTATACTTTTCTCTCTCTCTCTCTCTCTTTATATATATATATATATAACTACATATACACATATATATATATTATAAACATATATATCTAATACTCTCTCTCACAACACTCCACCTCACCCCATCCCCTCTCTCTCTCTCTACCAGCTAACCCCCCCCTAGCCGACCCCTCTCTCTCCCCCCTTTCTCTAATATCTCCCTCTCATATATCTCTCTCTCTCTCTCACTCTTTCTATACATATTATATATACACACACAAACACCTCTCTCTCTCTCCTTCTCTCAACACAAACTCACACACACAGCACTCCACTCCCAGCCCATGCCGAGCTCCAACCCGAGCTCCTCCCTCTCCTCCTCAGCCTCCTCCCCACAGCCTCCTCCTCCTCCTCCATTCTCCTTCACCTCCTCCTCCTCCTACTCTCCACACAACCACCACCATGATCACCATCACCAACACCATGCACCACCACCATGCGCCACCACCTCCACTCCAACACCCCCGCCGCCGTGTGCCACTTCGTGGCCGGCGAGCCGACCCCCGCCGTCGCGCCAGGTCGGCGACCACCCCGCACACAGCAGCAGCGGGCAGCAGCTCCTCCGCGCGCTGCACGTGCCACCCCACGCGCTGCCGCGCGCCGCGCGCGCCACCGCGGCCGACCGCCGCCGCCAGCGACCCCCCCCCCACCGGCGCGCGCACCCCCGGCGACTTCCCCCTGTCCACCACCGGCCTCCCCGATGTGTTGAACACACTATTCGTGCGTTTTGAACGAAATCCCGTCGACGCGCGCGATTTCAAGATTCAGAAATTGTGTTTCGGGACAGCGACTTCACGCGTGTTTTCTGGGAGATCCGACCGTTGGATCGGCGATTTCTTTGCTCCGTCGCAATCTCGGTATATCCATCTTCACCCATGTCAATTTTCGTCCGTTAATTTCGTCGTTTGATACCTCAAAACTGGCCACCAAGTTGACGTTTTAAATTGAACTGTTTTTGGACAGTTTCATGGAGCCGACTTCGTCAGCTCGTAACTTCGCCGTCGCAGCTCCGTTTTGCGCACCGTCAGTTCTGGTGCATAGCTGGTATAACCATCTTCCTGTCTCCTTTAGATTTCGTTTCATTTTAAGCACGTTTGGTTGGTCGAATTCGACGCCAAAGTTGGCCGTCCGAATTCTTTAATTTGCACTTGTTAAATTCCAATTTTGAACCCGGGACTCCGGATTCAATTTCTGACACCACCAGTAGTCTCGTGGCGTCGTTCTGGCATGTTTTCATATAAAATTTGCTTGATTTGGAGAACGTGGGCCCTGGCACGCATTTCGGTGCAAAGCGGGTCCCACTTTTCAAGTCAACGGGTCACCTTGAGTTCGGCTCATCGGAATCCACTTCCGGATATACCATTGAGTTCGTATCGTCATTCTGGACTCGTTGACATATAATTTGCTGAGTTTTGAAGACATTTGCTCCGGCACGCATTTCCGTGCAAATCGGATACCAAATGTCGCGTCAACGTATCATTTTGAGATCGGCACATCGGAATTCCATTTCGGACATACCGTTGGGTTCGTATCGTCATTCTGAATTCGTGGACATATAATTTGCTAGGTTTTGTAGACTTCTATCCCGACACGCTTTTCGGTGCAAAGTGTGTCCAACGGCGGACATCATTTTGACCCGAAATTACCGTTTTGTCCTTGTGTCCAAATTGGACTTTTGGACAGGCTATCCTAGCTGATTTGACCATTCTGGATACGTTGGTGATATTTATTTTATCATCCGACAACATCTGTAGATTTTGATTATGTGTTATCTTTAATTTATAATTAATTATTTTTCTAAATATTGTTACTTTCTGGTTTTGAATTTTTATATATATTTTAATTGCTGTAAAAAATCTTGGAAAAATGGTATTTAAATATTATGTTAATTTAGCTAATTTATTATAATTTTTCTAGCATTTATTAAGGGCTTTTGGTATTTTATAAAAATAGGAAAACAGAACTCATTTTCAATATATTTATGTTTGCTGATTTTTAATAATTATTTATGAAGGTTTATAAATTCCAGAAAAATTAGTATAAATTTCTATAATTAACAAGGATCATTTTGGTACTTTATTTTATATATATTTGAGCTTTATGTCTATCTCTAAAATTGTTGGAACTTAGTGTACCGTTTGATTTATTTATTGAGTAGTTACAACTTGCAAGTTTTGCGTTGATTTGAGTTGTTATAGTATTGGACATCACCCCGCACTAGTGTAAAGACCCCAGGATGTTAGTTTGTGTATAGTGGCACTTCACATTAGACTTCTATGCTAGGTCCCCACTTGGCTAGTATCCAGTTAGGAGTCGTGTCACACCACTAGTATATTGTTGATCATAGCTTAGAACTGAGTTGTATATCGTTATTGACAGGATACCGGACATCTATAGCTTCGTACTAGTATTCTTGCTTTGCTCGAGGCAAGTACATCTACACACTCATTTACTGTCTTTTAATGCTAGAACATGTATTAACCCTGTTAAAATACTGATGTTTGAGGTAGCAAGTTATGTCTTCACATGTTGTATCACTTTTAGTACCGGCCATGCTTAGGACAGTTATCATATCTTCACATGCTTCTTACTGGTTCTCAGCACATGTTTCACTATGCTTTATACGGCTCTGAGTATTCACATGTTTTGTACTGCTCCCAGTACCTGTCATGCTTATACCGCTCCCGGTATCTTTCACATGCTTTTACTGTTCTCGTATCTCTTACATGTTTAGAATATGGGTTATGGGGAAAACTGACAGTTGAGTACGTGATCATGACCCCCTTCTCCGTACGTATGTACCGAGCAAGGTTGACATTTTATATGTATACCTTGTCGTAGGCTTTATCTCAACGCGGATTTGTACGTATGTACATCTGTCGCCGTTTCACTTGTACGGAAGTACATTTTATTATGTGCCCCTAGCACATTGTACATCTATTGCCCGATCACGTACCTACTACAGTTTTAAACATTACATATGCATCTGTCTCTATGACATATGTGTCCTTGCCATGATAGACTATGAGTTATGCCATGTTCCCTATGATACTGTGATTCCAGTCATACCATGATTCCAGATATGCCATGTTCACTATGTTACTGTGATATTGTGATCCCAGTTGTACCATGATGCCATGTTTCCAGTATTTCCTGTTTTATAGACTTATCACACCACGATACTTGTTGTACATCTCTTTCATTATATGTTCAGTACTTTAGTTGTAGAGGTTGTACTTGCTCCCGTCCTGACAGGATAACGTTGTAGGTATACTTTTCGAGGAGGAAAACGCTATGTTACATATTATGGTACTGCATTGAGGACCTGGCCTTAGCTCCAGAAGAGGCCCCAGCGGGGAACCTTGCTTAGTTATCTTTCTTGTGTTTTGAGACTGAGAATTTGGTATGTTCTTATATTTGGATACTGGACTTTGTCTCCAGTTAGATACTTTGGTTATGTATTTTAAGTCTGTGCTTATGTTACCTTCGCTTATAGATGCTGTGTTGTGATGAACATTTAAATATGATTTTTGAACTGTTATTAGCTTAGATCATTTATTGTCTATTCTTAGAACAGCTTACTGCGCTTTAACCAAGCGTAGGCTGGACATGGCTCGGCCCGGCCTAACCATTTGGGTATCGGGTCGTGACATGTGTTTTTTTGGTGGCCCACGCAGGTCCAGACTTAAGATGTTTGGTTACGTTATTGTACCAAGCATGCCTGCAATTAGGATCTAGGACAACTTGTTAACACTAGGGATAAACATTTAGAACACCTAGAGGATTACTAGGATTGTAACATAGGAGAACTCGTCACAGCATAGGACCGTTAACTGTAATTAGCCTCTTGTTTGTATTTCAGTAGGTCAATTTAGACCAAGTTTGTACCCTTGGGATGACCCCTGAGGATCTCACTCTAATCTCACTCTAATCTTACCTAGAAATCTGTTTCCGCTTAATTCCATTTGCTTTTCCTTAAATTTGTTGTTGAATTTAATTTCTGATTTTCGTTATTAACTTTGATCTTGCATCGTGATAAATTTTGTGGATTGAGTTATTATATATCCTGATAGGGTAAACGTCTGCTTTAGTTATGGAGTTTAGAATTTATCGCAGCCATATTAGCTGGTATGACAAAAACGTAGAGCCTGATTTTGGTTATACTATCCTATTCATAGAATTTAGATTTTCTCGCAGCCATACCGGTTGGCGTGGCGAGGATTCTAGATAACATGATTATAGGGTGTATACCTTAGTTATGACTCTACCGTTTATTGCATCTAAGCTTACTGGTGTGGCGAAAATTCTGGCAACATGATTTCAGGAAGACGTGTATGGTTATCAGATCATATCTCAACTTGGTTTACTTTGTTATGACCGAATGATCAGGAATAAATTCTTATTATCATTTTTCCCCGTCTTGATTAACTCTGTTCTATCTACATCTACAACTAGGATTACAGGTTCTCTAGGACTCTCCAATAGGATTGTTTTCATGTTATCTTTTTGGACATAATTATTTTTGTGTTCCATCTTTCCTATGACTTGACTAAACTCTCCTTCGTTAACCTCTTGGGTAATTTTTCTCGTTATATATATCCCGTTATCTCCGTACCATTCTTGGAAATTTTCCGATAAACTTTCCTGTTTTGCTTAACTTTTAACTTGTTTGGACACTGTTATGGATTGCTTGACCCAGTCTTAGGCCTTGTTACCTTCTATTTGATAGACGACCGAAATAGCCAAACCTTGTTGACTGATCCTGTAGTATAACTATAAATATATTGTATGGTTGTGATAAATACTTTTCCTAGGGATTTGTTAGATTAAGCTTACAGGACGAGTATAAGTGACTGACTGTAGTAGACTTGGAAACCATTGAGGACGATTGCATTTATAGTATGACTTGATGATAGGGCGTCTAAGATAGAGTAATGAGATATTATATTGTTATGGCTATGGATTGAGGATTCGAATCATGTACTTACAAATTGAGGATTTAACTTTGTAAAATTTTGGTTGATTATCTATAGCTAATTACATGTGATTAGAGGGTAGATCGATACATGGATTGATATAGAATAAATTAGAATGAGTTATCGTATTGCGAACGAGATCGGGAAGATATCAGAACGAGACAAAGACATATGTACATTGGTAATTAATAAATCGGGAGCTGAAATCGAGGATTTATATTCGGAGGACTTGTTGAGTAAAATGAAGAAGGCTCTACGCCAAGGATAGAAATTGAACGTATGATTTCAAGAAGAAACTGTAGGAAAGGATTGGCGACAAATAATGCAAAGGGCCTGTGGATTGATAAAATATGGATACTTAGGATACGATAAGGAAATCAAGTAGTTACAATTGAGGTCGGAAATATAGTTGATGATTAAGCATTGTAGGCTTATAAACGTACCCGGAGAATGACCTATAGTTTAGGGTATACATAAATGTTCCATGTTAGTATGGAAGATTCTAGAGGATATATGACATAGTTTATGATAGAAGGACTTTGTTGAACCTGAACCAAAAAGATTGTAGGAGAAACAAAAGAGATGATTTCAAGGATAGCAGATTGAGTATCGTAGCCAGAGCAGCTACATATTATAGTTTGACTGGTTGGATGATTTTTAATTTCGAGGACGAAATTTTTGTAAGGTGGGTAGGATGTAAGCCCCCTGAATTTCAGGGCTGTTTTAAATTTTTCTAAATGAATTATTATCGATAAATATTTTATTTGTTTAATTGTTTCGATCATTAATGTACTTTTCTATGATTTTGATTTCTGGAGCGTCAGGGATACCAATCTCTGTAAACTCTCTTCATGGGTTTTGAAGTAGACAAGCTTATCTTTCTGTTGATATATCGTGTCCCACTTGAATTCGTTCCCTTGTGCTCTTTTTGTATCGCGCAAGTTCGGGTCAACTTAGACCGATTAATCATTGAATATTATTCCCACTTTTATTTTTGATCATCGTTTGCACGTTGCCGTTGCTTTTAATTTAGGAGCACCAGATCAGCCATTTTCTCGAAACCAACTTCTCATGAATGATCTACTCGAGACGCTCTCCACCCATGACCTTCGTGTCCCACTCAGACACTCCATTTTGTGCTCCATTTTCTTCGCACAACTTCCGGGTCAATTTAGGCCGATTTATTTTCGATCGTAGAACCTGATTTATTTTCCAATTTAATTTCAGGACCCGACATCGATCCAACCTGTCAACCCGAAGTGTGGACGTGGCCCACATGAAGCCTACTACCCATATGACGCTTGTGTCCCATTTATTGGAGTCCCCGTATATTAATTATTTACCCGTGATTATAAATACGCAATTAATTCGAATATTGCCCTCTGTCCGATTTTGGCCCGACCCGGCTCGACCAAATCCGAACCCAAGCTCCAGGTTGCCCTCTCATGACTGCCCAAATACCCCACATAATTTTCCTATTTTTCCTATTTCGAAAATATTTCTTTCTCTCTCTATTTATTAAATATCTCAAATATCTCATGTATATATATACATATATATATACATATATCTACCTCTCTCTCTTCAATTATTTACAAACACTCACATACATCACCCCCTCTCTTTTTCCTTACAACAGGAACACACACCCCCCCTCTCTCTATACTTTTCTCTCTCTCTCTCTCTCTTTATATATATATATATATAACTACATATACATATATATATATATTATAAACATATATATCTAATACTCTCTCTCACAACACTCCACCTCACCCCATCCCCTCTCTCTCTCTCTACCAGCTAACCCCCCCTAGCCGACCCCTCTCTCTCCCCCCTTTCTCTAATATCTCCCTCTCATATATCTCTCTCTCTCTCTCACTCTTTCTATACATATTATATATACACACACAAACACCTCTCTCTCTCTCCTTCTCTCAACACAAACTCACACACACAGCACTCCACTCCCAGCCCATGCCGAGCTCCAACCCGAGCTCCTCCCTCTCCTCCTCAGCCTCCTCCCCACAGCCTCCTCCTCCTCCTCCATTCTCCTTCACCTCCTCCTCCTCCTACTCTCCACACAACCACCACCATGATCACCATCACCAACACCATGCACCACCACCATGCGCCACCACCTCCACTCCAACACCCCCGCCGCCGTGTGCCACTTCGTGGCCGGCGAGCCGACCCCCGCCGTCGCGCCAGGTCGGCGACCACCCCGCACACAGCAGCAGCGGGCAGCAGCTCCTCCGCGCGCTGCACGTGCCACCCCACGCGCTGCCGCGCGCCGCGCGCGCCACCGCGGCCGACCGCTGCCGCCAGCGACCCCCCCCACCGGCGCGCGCACCCCCGGCGACTTCCCCCTGTCCACCACCGGCCTCCCCGATGTGTTGAACACACTATTCGTGCGTTTTGAACGAAATCCCGTCGACGCGCGCGATTTCAAGATTCAGAAATTGTGTTTCGGGACAGCGACTTCACGCGTGTTTTCTGGGAGATCCGACCGTTGGATCGGCGATTTCTTTGCTCCGTCGCAATCTCGGTATATCCATCTTCACCCATGTCAATTTTCGTCCGTTAATTTCGTCGTTTGATACCTCAAAACTGGCCACCAAGTTGACGTTTTAAATTGAACTGTTTTTGGACAGTTTCATGGAGCCGACTTCGTCAGCTCGTAACTTCGCCGTCGCAGCTCCGTTTTGCGCACCGTCAGTTCTGGTGCATAGCTGGTATAACCATCTTCCTGTCTCCTTTAGATTTCGTTTCATTTTAAGCACGTTTGGTTGGTCGAATTCGACGCCAAAGTTGGCCGTCCGAATTCTTTAATTTGCACTTGTTAAATTCCAATTTTGAACCCGGGACTCCGGATTCAATTTCTGACACCACCAGTAGTCTCGTGGCGTCGTTCTGGCATGTTTTCATATAAAATTTGCTTGATTTGGAGAACGTGGGCCCTGGCACGCATTTCGGTGCAAAGCGGGTCCCACTTTTCAAGTCAACGGGTCACCTTGAGTTCGGCTCATCGGAATCCACTTCCGGATATACCATTGAGTTCGTATCGTCATTCTGGACTCGTTGACATATAATTTGCTGAGTTTTGAAGACATTTGCTCCGGCACGCATTTCCGTGCAAATCGGATACCAAATGTCGCGTCAACGTATCATTTTGAGATCGGCACATCGGAATTCCATTTCGGACATACCGTTGGGTTCGTATCGTCATTCTGAATTCGTGGACATATAATTTGCTAGGTTTTGTAGACTTCTATCCCGACACGCTTTTCGGTGCAAAGTGTGTCCAACGGCGGACATCATTTTGACCCGAAATTACCGTTTTGTCCTTGTGTCCAAATTGGACTTTTGGACAGGCTATCCTAGCTGATTTGACCATTCTGGATACGTTGGTGATATTTATTTTATCATCCGACAACATCTGTAGATTTTGATTATGTGTTATCTTTAATTTATAATTAATTATTTTTCTAAATATTGTTACTTTCTGGTTTTGAATTTTTATATATATTTTAATTGCTGTAAAAAATCTTGGAAAAATGGTATTTAAATATTATGTTAATTTAGCTAATTTATTATAATTTTTCTAGCATTTATTAAGGGCTTTTGGTATTTTATAAAAATAGGAAAACAGAACTCATTTTCAATATATTTATGTTTGCTGATTTTTAATAATTATTTATGAAGGTTTATAAATTCCAGAAAAATTAGTATAAATTTCTATAATTAACAAGGATCATTTTGGTACTTTATTTTATATATATTTGAGCTTTATGTCTATCTCTAAAATTGTTGGAACTTAGTGTACCGTTTGATTTATTTATTGAGTAGTTACAACTTGCAAGTTTTGCGTTGATTTGAGTTGTTATAGTATTGGACATCACCCCGCACTAGTGTAAAGACCCCAGGATGTTAGTTTGTGTATAGTGGCACTTCACATTAGACTTCTATGCTAGGTCCCCACTTGGCTAGTATCCAGTTAGGAGTCGTGTCACACCACTAGTATATTGTTGATCATAGCTTAGAACTGAGTTGTATATCGTTATTGACAGGATACCGGACATCTATAGCTTCGTACTAGTATTCTTGCTTTGCTCGAGGCAAGTACATCTACACACTCATTTACTGTCTTTTAATGCTAGAACATGTATTAACCCTGTTAAAATACTGATGTTTGAGGTAGCAAGTTATGTCTTCACAT
This sequence comes from Iris pallida, assembly GCA_029216955.1. Lineage (NCBI taxonomy): Eukaryota > Viridiplantae > Streptophyta > Magnoliopsida > Asparagales > Iridaceae > Iris > Iris pallida. The sequence continues at coordinate 7,444,031 of JANAVB010010600.1, forward strand.
GTTGTATCACTTTTAGTACCGGCCATGCTTAGGACAGTTATCATATCTTCACATGCTTCTTACTGGTTCTCAGCACATGTTTCACTATGCTTTATACGGCTCTGAGTATTCACATGTTTTGTACTGCTCCCAGTACCTGTCATGCTTATACCGCTCCCGGTATCTTTCACATGCTTTTACTGTTCTCGTATCTCTTACATGTTTAGAATATGGGTTATGGGGAAAACTGACAGTTGAGTACGTGATCATGACCCCCTTCTCCGTACGTATGTACCGAGCAAGGTTGACATTTTATATGTATACCTTGTCGTAGGCTTTATCTCAACGCGGATTTGTACGTATGTACATCTGTCGCCGTTTCACTTGTACGGAAGTACATTTTATTATGTGCCCCTAGCACATTGTACATCTATTGCCCGATCACGTACCTACTACAGTTTTAAACATTACATATGCATCTGTCTCTATGACATATGTGTCCTTGCCATGATAGACTATGAGTTATGCCATGTTCCCTATGATACTGTGATTCCAGTCATACCATGATTCCAGATATGCCATGTTCACTATGTTACTGTGATATTGTGATCCCAGTTGTACCATGATGCCATGTTTCCAGTATTTCCTGTTTTATAGACTTATCACACCACGATACTTGTTGTACATCTCTTTCATTATATGTTCAGTACTTTAGTTGTAGAGGTTGTACTTGCTCCCGTCCTGACAGGATAACGTTGTAGGTATACTTTTCGAGGAGGAAAACGCTATGTTACATATTATGGTACTGCATTGAGGACCTGGCCTTAGCTCCAGAAGAGGCCCCAGCGGGGAACCTTGCTTAGTTATCTTTCTTGTGTTTTGAGACTGAGAATTTGGTATGTTCTTATATTTGGATACTGGACTTTGTCTCCAGTTAGATACTTTGGTTATGTATTTTAAGTCTGTGCTTATGTTACCTTCGCTTATAGATGCTGTGTTGTGATGAACATTTAAATATGATTTTTGAACTGTTATTAGCTTAGATCATTTATTGTCTATTCTTAGAACAGCTTACTGCGCTTTAACCAAGCGTAGGCTGGACATGGCTCGGCCCGGCCTAACCATTTGGGTATCGGGTCGTGACACCAGCCAAGGAACAAAGGCGAGTTTAAGTCTCGCCACCCAAAGCGAGGTTCTAACAAGAACCAAGGACCTTTGACTCCTAGGCAGTCTCATGGTAAGAACCAACGGGCCAGTCGTCCCAAAGCGAGAGTGGAAGGCCAAGCGCCTACTCTCTGCTACAAATGTGGTGCTTATGGTCATATGCAACGGACTTGCAGGGCGACCCCCCAAGAAGTTAATAACTATCACAAGGGGCGCCGAGCCGAAGCAAATCTGGTCAACGAGTGCGAAAATCTAAATCTTGAGACCTCCGATTTTGTAGCAGAAATGAAAGAATGAATCTCCATTATCTCTCTATATTTGATTCAAGTCATGAAACTTTTGGTGGTTTGTATTTTCTGTTTTCTCGATAAATTAAAGTTCTATTTCGAGCACTTTCCTCAAACGTGTGACAAACTTTAATTTTCTTTACTTATAGGCATGGACCACGGGGCAGTGGATTGTCTGGTTGATAGTGGAACGACTCACACAATCTTGAGAGATAAATCATACTTTATCTCCTATACGCCTAAAGTAACCTCAGTGACAACCATTTCGGGACCCTCAAACCTTGTACAAGGTTTTGGCAAAGCCCGTTTTTCGTTGTCCAATGGTACTCCCGTTGAAGTATCAGAGGCCTTATATTCTCCAAGGTCCAGTCGTACCTTACTGAGTTTTAAGGATATTCGAGATAACGGATTTCATGTTGAAACTGCTCGAGAACATGGCTTCGAGTATCTTTTCATTACCTCCACTCAGTACGGCCAAAAGCGTATCTTGGAGAAGTTGAAATGTCTTTCAAGTGGTTTGTATCTCACTACGATACAACACATCGAGAGTAATCTCATCATTCGCCGAGCGCCAGTTGATGAGAGGACTTTTATGCTATGGCATGACCGGCTGGGTCATCCGGGTCAAAATACGATGCTTCGCACTATGAATGCATCACATGGGCATCCTCTTGGAGGAAAGAATTTTGTTATAAATCCGAAAAGCCTATGCCAAGCTTGCTCGATTGGGAAGACGAATCTCAAGCCACTCCATGTGAAACCTACGAGATTGGTTTCCCAATTCCTTGAGAGAATTCATGGAGATATTTGTGGACCAATCCAACCAACATGCGGACCATTTAAATATTTTATGGTTTTGGTTGATGCATCGACTAGATGGTCACACGTAGTGTTGTTGTCCACCCGAAATACAGCGTTTCCTAAACTCCTCGCCCAGATCATTAAGTTAAGGGCTCACCATCCGGATTATCCGATAAAGTCTATTAGACTCGATAATGCTGCGGAGTTTACATCGAAGACTTTCGATGACTATTGCATGACTTTGGGAATAAATCTTGAACATCCTGTTGCGTATGTTCATACCCAAAATGGCCTAGCGGAAGCTTTTATAAAACGACTGCAAGTGATAGCGAGGACCTTGGTTATGCGCACCAAACTCCCACTATCTGCATGGGGCTATGCAATTTTGCACGCTGCAAATTTGGTCCGTCTGAGGCCCATGGCCACCCAACCACTTTCCGCGTACCAGCTGGTTACTGGATGTGAGCCTGATATCTCACATTTACGCGTGTTTGGGTGCCTAGTCAATGTTCCAATTGAGCCGATAAGGCGTTCAAAATTTGGACCTCAGAAACGACGGGGAATATATGTCGGTTATAACTCCCCGTCCATCATTCGCTATTTAGAGCCCTTGACAGGCGATCTCTTTACCGCGAGACACGCGGATTGTGACTTTGATGAGACAATCTTCCCGTCGTTAGGGGGAGAAATGCACGCTAACGTTGATGAGGAACGACGTGAATTAGCGTGGCATGTGCCCGCTTTTGCTCATCATGATCCCCCCTCTGCACATAGTGATAAGGAAGTGCAGAGGATTCTAGGTCTGCAAGATATTGCAAATCAAATGCCAGACGCATTTAGCGACCTAGCAAAAGTCACGAGATCAATTATACCTGCTGCAAATGTGCCTGCAAGGATAGACGTCCCTGAGAGACTCCATGTTCCTGTAAAACATGTTGCTCCGGTCGAACCCGCCGAGCAAAGGACGCTGCCATCGGCCGTCCAGTCCGCCGCTATTCCCAAGAAGAAGGGAAGATCGGTTGGTTCCAAAGATGTTCTGCCCCGGAAGCGGAGAAATCTTGTTAAAAGCGTTTTGCCACATGAGATCATTAAGGATCACGGCGATGTATTAGAAAAGCGCGTTCCAGATGAAACGCCTATTCCTAATCATGTCGATAACCTCGAAATATCCGTCGAGTATGCTAGCTTAGACGATATTTTGAAGCGAAACGAAACTGTCATCGATGATGTGTTCATATACTCAGTAGCCACTGACATTATGAACAATGATGACATGGAACCTCGTAGTGTTGCCAAGTGTCAACGACGAACGGACTGGTCACAATGGAAACAAGCAATCCAGGCTGAACTAGATTCCTTAGCGAAAAGAAGCGTGTTTGGACCTGTTGCTCCAACACCACCCAATGTTAAACCAGTTGGTCACAAATGGGTTTTCCTAAGGAAGCGTAATGAGAGAAATGAGATTGTGCGATACAAGGCTCGCCTTGTGGCGCAAGGCTTCTCACAACGCCCTGGAATTGATTACGAGGAGACGTATTCTCCCGTAATGGACATCATAACATTCCGCTACTTAATCAGTTTAGTAGTTTCCGAAAAACTGAATATGCAGCTCATGGATGTGGTCACAGCCTATTTCTACGGGGATCTAGACACAAAGATATACATGAAAGTCCCTGAAGGACTAAAGATGCCTGAATCAAGTAGTTCCCGACCACGGAACGCGTTCTCGATTAGACTGAGGCGTTCGCTATATGGATTGAAACAATCCGGGCGAATGTGGTATAACCGTCTAAGCGAATACTTGATCGGTTTGGGATACGTTAATAACGAACTTTGCCCATGCGTGTTCATAAAGAAATCCACTTCAGGATACGCAATCATTGCGGTCTATGTAGATGACATTAATCTCATAGGAACCGAAAAAGACTTGTCAGAAACTGCTGATATCCTGAAGACGGAATTCGAGATGAAGGATCTTGGGAAGACACGGTTTTGCCTCGGCCTGCAGATCGAGCACCGTAAAGATGGAATTCTTGTCCATCAAGCGAACTACACCCAAAAGGTGTTGAGACGCTTTAGTCATTTTGACGTTAAGCCGTCCGCTACTCCCATGATCGTCCGCTCTCTAGACATTACTAAGGACCCATTTCGTCCAAAGGAGGACGACGAAGAGATATTGAGTCCTGAGTGCTCTTATCTGGGTGCAATAGGTGCTTTATTGTACTTGGCCCAATGTACTAGACCGGACATCTCGTTTGCTGTGAATTGTCTAGCTCGACACAGCACCGCGCCAACACGCCGCCATTGGAATGGCATAAAAGACATTTTCCGCTACCTTAAGGGTACTACGGACTTGGGCTTGTTCTATCCCTACGCGGTTTTGAGTGAGTCCAACGCTCTTGGCACTCGAAGCAACGCGACCCTTGTTGGCTATGCCGATGCGGGATACTTATCTGATCCACACAAGGGGCGTTCCCAATCTGGTTATGTCTTTACCATTGGGAACACGACGATTTCATGGAGGTCTCGCAAACAGACCTTAGTGGCTACTTCAACGAACCACTCTGAGCTACTCGCGCTCTATGAGGCGACTAGAGAGTGTGTATAGCTTCGAGCTGTTATTGGCCATATTCGAAGTACATGTGATCTTCCATATGACCCAGATGAACCTGTTGTCGTCTATGAGGACAATACCGCTGTTATTGATCAAGCGAAACATGGTTACATCAAAGGAGATGCTACCAAGCACATATCGCCCAAGTTGTTCTTTACACATGAACAACAAGCGCTTCAGAAGATTGAAGTGCAACACATTGGATCGGAGAATAATCGTGCAGACTTGTTCACCAAGTCACTGCCAAAACACTCGTTCCAGAAACATGTCAGAGCGATTGGACTTAGGAAGCTTTCAGAGCTAGCCTAAGTGAAACATGTTTTCCGCACCCTGTTGTGTGCATGTGAGGGGGAGCGCCCCAACGAGCGCCCCCAAACGCCCTGTTGTGCGTATATCCCGCGCCCTGTCGAGTGCGAGTGAAAAGGGGAGCATCCTGATGTATGCTTGTGTACTCTTTTTCCCTTAGACCAAGTTTTTTTCCATTGGGTTTTCCTTGGCAAGGTTTTTAACGAGACACATTTCAAATCTCTTATTCACTAAGAACTATTGTGATCAGGGGGAGTATCCAGTGTATACTTCTAAACCATCGTGTACTCTTTTGTCCTTCGATCAGCGATTTTTCCCACTGGGTTTTTCCTGACAAGGTTTTGACGAGGCACCTTTGCAATAGTTAGTTTACCCCCATCACACTGACTTGTGTGTACTCTTTTGTCCTTCGACCAAAGTTTTTTCCCACTGGGTTTTATTTGGCAAGGTTTTGACGAGGCACAAGTAGATGGTCAAAATTGTAAAATACAAGCTACAGACAGACGAAGAAACTCAGAGGTGTTTACAAGCAGAATTTCTGGAGAGCCAAGAGGGAGTGTTGTAACTCATATGTCTCTACACCTTCATCTTCTTGTAACCTACATGACCTTTGGCCCTTCATTTCTTCATAACCCCCAACCTCTCTTCCTATATAAAGAGAGGTTAGAATAGCTTGTAAATGTACACTTGAGTGATTGATAATATACGAGAAAGTTTCGTCTCCGTGTGTTTGAGCTTTTGCCTTACAACAGTGACAATTATTATTATTATTATTATTATTTTTGTATTTGATTCAATTCCTATATCTACCCTCTCAAAGGAAACCCCAACCCTAAAATATAACTCTCCTCTCCTTCACTCCGCTCTCAGCCGCCAGCTCTCCACCCCCCCCCCCCCCCCCCAAAACCTAACCCTAGCCCTAAGCCTCTCTCCCCCGCCCCTCAGCTCACTCTCCCTCAGCTCTCTCTCTCTCCCGAGCCCACTCTCCTTCTCCACCCTCACTCTCCCAATTGCTCTCTCTCTCTCTCTCGTTCTCCTCTCTCTCCCTCTCATTCCCGTCTCCGGCCCGGCCACCAGCCACCGTGATCGCCACCAACACCCACGAGCACCACCACCTTCACCATCTCCCCCACGACCACCACCATCTTCGCCGCGGCCACCGCCGGCCGCCACGACCACCGCCAGCCGCCACGACCACCGCCGCCACCATCATCGTCATCTTCAGCACCACCACCATTTCCAGCCACCACTGCTCCCATCTCCTCCGTCCCCTCTTCCTGGAGCCGCCACCACCATGGCCTCCTCCCCCTCCACTTCAGCCAGCACCGCCGTCGCCATCATCGCCGTCTCCGACTTATCCTTCTCCCCTTTCCTGGCTCAGCGTGGCGCTGTTGCCTCCCTTCGCCGGGAGCCACGACCCGCCTGGCCGCCGCCCACCTCGGCAGCACCCTCGCCTCCGCGTCTCCTCTCCCTCTCTGTTCTTCCCCGGCGCGGCTCTTGCCGCTGCTGTCCCCTCCGCTGGAGCCCGACCGACCCCGGTGAGCTCCTCCGCCCTTTCTTTCTCTCTCCTCGGGCAGCGTGCTGCCTCGAGCAGCGCACCCTCGTGGAGCGACCCCCTCGTTTTGCGTGCGCTTAGGGAGCGAGCCTTCGAGCTCCGTGCACGCCTCGAGCAGCGGGACGCCTTGGGCCCCGCACTGCTCGGACTTTGTGCCGTCTCGATTCGCGTACACATTGGTGTACGTGCTGCCTCGGTTTTCGTGCACCTCGATTCACGTGCTACATCGATTCACGTGCTACCCTGTCCTACGTGCTGCCTTGGGCAGCGGGGCGCCTCGAGCCCCGCGCTGTCTCGGGCACCGTGTTATCTCGGTTCGCGCGTTGTCTCGATTTTCGTTCCCCGGCCTTTGTGCCCATCTCGTGATCCGCACCGTACTGATTTTTGTCACTTTGGACTTCGCGCCACATTAATTTGCGCGCACGCACCGATTTGCGTGTCGCATTGAGTGCGTGCTTCCTGGGGTCTCGCACCATCTCGATTTGTTTGCACGCATCGATTTGCGTGCCATATTGATCCGCGTGCCATATTATATCGTGTATCGTCTCGGTTTGCGTGGCCGTATCGGTCTACGTGCACGTCCCGTTCCTGTTCGTCTCGATATTCGTGCCATCTTGGTTTGCGTGTCACATTGATTTGCACGCTATCTTGATATTCATGATTTTCTTGATCTACGTGCACGTCTCAATTTACGTGCACGTTATTTTTTATTCGTCTCGATCTTCGTGTTATCTCGATCTACGTGCGACGGTTTGCGTGTCCGTATCGATCTGCGTGCCTCGGTTTCCGTGCCAGATCCCTGTACTACTTGCAGGACCCGTACGGTATAGCCTCCTGCCATTCTTCGTGATTTTTGTCATTATTTTATTATTTAATTCTAATAATTGTTTATTGTGTGTTCTGAGGACCTCGATGGACGTGCCACCCTGGATCGCAATTGCCGAAGACTTGCTTACCTAGCCGAGCCCTCTAGGCAAGTACCCCTTGCTTATCGATGGCTCTTGCCCTCTCTCCTAGATTTTGTTGTATTTTAATTAATTGTATTTGTTAATGTATAACCATGAGTAGTGTAGCATGTTAGTAGAACTGTCATGATGATAACTTAGGATAGCTTGGTTCGATACCGGTTTACGATCGTATCGGACAACTCGGACGGGTCATCCACACCTCCGAGGACACGAGCACGACTCACATGTAGGGATTGTCCCCATATGTCCCGTGTCCGACTCGCGGTCGGGTAATGGCTTTGGCTAACTATGTCTGTGACTCTGCTTGTGGCTTGGATTGTGACTGTGGGTCCGTGATGCGCCCTGCGTGGCGATTCTTGTTGAATGTTTTGGCTTGACGCCCAGTACGCATCGTAGAGCTGCTGGAGGCTGAGACTTAGTGTTCTCGGCTATGGTTTGGTTTCCAGTATGCTTCGTAGTGCTGCTGGAAGCTGCGACTTAGTGTTCTCAACCTGCGATTCTGCGGCGGGTTGCGTCGAGTGGATTTTAGCCCCAATTCGTTGGGTGCCCCCGTCCATAATACAAAGGAGATTCTGTCGAATTTTTCCAGAATTTTCGGTCGGAAATTTTGTTCGAAGAATTAGGCAGAACCATTCCTTTGGTTTGCTAATCTAGACTCGTGCTTACTTGTTTTGGATATAGTGGTCTGATTCCAGTACTTGCTAGGTAGACTCTTGACTAGATTAGTCGTCTAGTTCTTGACCTGTCTTGTCCGTCGGATAGCGTAAGGAGCGTGGTTCCACCCGGGAGACGGTCTGCAATCCTGGCCCTTGTTTGGTTTAAGGGTTGTGGATCTGCTCCAGAGTGGTTCATGCAATCCTTGCCACTTTTCTGGCGGCATTTAATTAATATATTCTTGTACCCTGACCGTTCATTCTAGGAGTTATCCTAGTCTAGCCAGCTAGGACTGATAGTTGTCCTATGTATCGAGATTTGTGATTTTTGGATATATATGAGGATTGAGTATTATAGAGAGTATGATCTCGAGATATTGATTGATAGACTTACGTGGATTTCTTGGATAGTGTTGCTATTTCTTTTGATGATGTTCTAATTCGATTGGACATGACTGTGGATCTTCTAGACTCGACTTGGAGGATGTGCTTCAGTTTTCGACCATGCTAGGAACTGTGGGTAGGTATGCTCGTCTACATTACTATCTTGTACTGTAGATTTTCCGATTATCATGTGTATTTCCTGCTTTCCATATGATTCTCTCTCTTGCTTAGTATTTCATTGTTATTGCCTGTGGATATGAGATCGGATTTAGGCCATAGAATGATTGCATGCTAGGATACCCAGCAAGATTGACAGCCGTCATCGCCGTATAACGTATTCGTACCTTATACGGTGTAGCTGGCCGACGTCCGTCCCCGTATTTCGGTACTGGGGCGTGACACGGTTTTAGTGGTGGCCCATGCAGGTCTCGTTTTGAGATGTTGGGTATCACATGATTATTGATCTCAGTCCACTATTTCTTGGTATTTTCACTTGTTACACTTGTCCTTCGCTCTCTTGAACTTGTGAACTGGTCCTCATCTCTACCTGGACCTATCTTGCTTGGCAATGTCTTATTCGTTGTTATCTACCTCTGATCATTGTTTTATGGATATGATCATATAGTTGGCCATGTCGATCGTCTTATCAGACAAGACGTTGTCTTGTCTCCGTCATTGGGTTACTTGATTATCTATTTTGGGTTCTGTACTCTCTACCGATGCATCGTCTTGTTTGATTATCCTGTCATCCCTTTCGTGCGTTGACTTCGTGTTGACTTAGTATCATTATCGCCCTCTTCGAGCGTTGGCTTGACTGCTGCGGAATGAAGATTTCATCAGGACTCTGAGATTGGATATTTTAACATTTGTTGAGTATCCAAGGGATATTCTCGTATCAATTCGGCTCCCTTGATTCCGGATAGTTCCGCATTCATGATTATCTGTTTCAGATATTATTTTGATTATAGATATACTTTCTATACATTATGTTTTGATATGGATCCTTGATTTGGAATATTTTCCTACGGATATGGAGTATTTTCCTAGAAAAGCTATCTTGTGGTTATTATTGAAGATATTTTTGGATGTGTGTTACGATTCACCTGGATTTTGGATTTTTATTTTCTTGGATTCGTTATATTATTAGAGATTTTGTGATATTAGTGATTTCACTGATTTGGATATTTGAGTTATGGATTTGATTCGTTTTTGGGTATTTGTCAAGAGTGACCAGGTGACCCTAGTATACCTTGATGGCGTGGTAACGAAAGTTGCAGCCACTCGATTATAGTGCCATGGTGAATCTTTTGCAGCCATTCTGGATGGCGTGGCAGAGAATGACCGTGACACGCATTGTAATCAGATATAAGGAAACTACTGTCGTTGGGCTGAGACGAATATTCTTGATTTTATAATTTTTGTGGATTTTCGTGCAGTTAGGATTTCAGGTTTTCTGATATGGTTTTCGATAATTTGGACTTGTTTTGATTCATGATTTATTTCGTGCATATGAATTTTGTTTTTCGAGATTCTTTCAGTGTTCTGAATTTACCCCGAGAGTTGATTTGTGTAGCTAGACATTGTTCTCCTTGATGTTTTTAGATTGAGATTTTGTTCATTTCAAGTTGTACTACTCGATTTCTGTAAGGTGGGTAGAGTTTTCATGATATGTATGTACTAGTTTTGAAAATCCTATTTTAATAATTTTGAAATTTCGAGGACGAAATTTTTGTAAGGTGGGTAGGATGTCAAATCCGTATTTTGGAAATAGGTATATGACCGTATTTTTATATTTGTATGATTTTAAATTTTGTACATTTTTAAATATTATTATTTTGGATCTTGACATGCGTTGACTATTGAGCTATGATTTTCATTTGATTCCTATTATTAGTGTTGTTACAATTATTATTATTATTATTTTTGTATTTGATTCAATTCCTATATCTACCCTCCCAAAGGAAACCCCAACCCTAAAATCTAACTCTCCTCCCTTCACTCCCCTCTCAGCCGCCAGCTCTCCCCCCCTTACAGAAATTTATGAACGATATACGGGTCCACCGAGTCAAGTTGGTTGAGGTGCCACCGGAGTTGGTCTGTACTAACGGGTGGCTTGTCTACCCAATTTTCTTAATGATAAACGTGTCAATTGATTCAAGTGGCTTGAGTGTGCACCTATGTTGTTTAGGCTTGTCTATCCAATTATACCTAAATTAGTTAAAGTGGACCTGCATGTCTTCGTCTGTGCTTAGTGGATTGGTTCCATCTTACTATCCTAGGAAGAAACAGAACACTTAGGCCTCGTTTGGTTCGCGGAATCTCCCGGTTGGGAAAGGAAAGTGATTACTTTCCTATGTTTGGGTGCCCAAGGAATTGAGGAGGAAAGGAAAGTGATTCCCAATGGAAGGGAAATTAGGGGGGAAAGTGATTCCATCCATCCAAGGAAGGAATCACTTTCCCACATTGAAGTATTCACTTTCCTTTCCAAATTCCTTGGCATTGCCAAACATTGGAAACGAAAATCAATAGGAATTAAAGTTTCCCAAAGGAAAGGAAATGACAAGGAATTGATTTCCTTTCCCTTCCATTCCGCGAACCAAACGAGGCCTTATAGGAATCTGCATGTTCTTATGTTCATGGACATGAACAAAAATATACGTACACCTTATATACTTATTTCTAAGACCTTTCTTTTTGCTAATTTATAATATGATTTCCAGGTGTCAATTTTGGCAGGCACTTTGGCGCCCCTTGATCGGGATGCTCCCCACCCCACTATAAGAAGTACGTTTAATTTCTACTGCTATTTCTCCTGATCTACAATCAAACTACTGCCATTACATAGTCTGTAGCTCCTATCATATCTAATAATGACTTGGTTTCTGTAAAAGTTCCATTCTGGGTTTCTTATCTCTTAAAGATTTCAATTTCTTGCTAATATGATACTTAGTTTTTAATGAAGCCTTGCATTCTTAGTAGAAACTACGACCGTCTTGTTGTAGGAACAAATTATTATTATGATGAGAGGATGTATTCAACATGCTCATTTTATGATTCAGTCACAATGTTGACATTGTGAACTTCTTGTATGTTTGAAAATTCACTATTTACTTATAATAATTTATGTGCAATATTTAGGCACTATTCATAGATACAAGGTGTAGATTTTTCTCTAGAAATCTGGTTGTTTCGTTCCATTTTTAGATTTTCAACGATACTTATATTAGCGATCCATCATTAGTAAAAACTGTATTATCTTAATCTGCTGCAGTTTCTCTTTGGCTCTTAGATTATTACATTGAAAGCAACTATAAGAGGTAAAATGGAAAAACATTAAATTCTTGAAAGTTGTATTCCTGCTAATAGTGGTGGCCAAGGAAGTCCAGAAGTTCAAGGCACAAATAATACCATATTAAGATTGGGAAAAGCGCATAAAGTGATGGAAAATTTTAGAGACATAAGGTAGCAAAGAAATAGGCTAAGAAAGCAATTAGTGAATCAGAATGACAGGCCTAAGATTATTCGTATACAAGGTTACAGTTTACAAACTTAAGGAAAAAAAAAAGATATTTATGGGATTGCCAAGATAGAGAAAGGAGTACATACCTGGTAATGTTAAATGTATGAAGAGTTGACAAAGAAGTATTAGTAAGAGAGAGTGATTTTTTGGTGCGGTGGAGACAGTGGAGATATTTTCACAAGTTCTTTAGCAAGAACAACATAGAATTTAATGTAGAGATATAGCTATTGTTGTAAAATTGGAATTTCTGAGGTTTATAATGTGTTCAAGAAAAGGAAAACTGTAAAAGTTGTAGGGCATCATGATATTTCTATTGAGGTTTGGAGATGTTTAGGAGGATTGACGCGACTAACTAATTTCTTTATCCCAAATTCTAAAGACTAGGAAAATGTTTGATGAATGGGATATATATATATATATATATATATATATATATATATATATATATATATATATATATATATAGCAATTTACTTACTAAAAAGTATGAAAAATTTGGAAAGAACTCAGAGAAGAATATTGATCTTCATATGATTTTTTTTGACTTAGGAAAATCTTGCAATAGAGGGCCTAGAGAGATGATGAATTAGGATTGAGGTTGTAATGAATCAGATAGTTTGGTTAGTGTTACAGAGGACATGGTCCGTAGCAGAGCTAAATGATAGATAAGGTTCCGAAATAATTGACCCAAAAGTTAAGGATAAAGCTTTTGTTGTTGTGTGCTTTGTTTTACTATACCAAACTCTATGTTGTGTCAACTTTCTTGGCAATCGGCACTCAAGCATATCATGTTTGTTCTCGCGATGTGCTTCTAATCACTTATAGCAACAATCTTCCTAATTTTTCTCCGTAATCATCTTAGAAGTGCATTGTTCATAAGCTTAACTCTTTGAGTATGTAACAGAAGTAGGATAAAATTTGATCACACAACAGATCTTACTCTTTTTGACCAAGTCACTGATCAAACTCACCAAGATCATCCACTTATCATGTGTTTTGAAACCTAAGTGGATATGGGCATCAAGATATTCTTGGTCATAGAAAGGCTTTAGTTTCATTTTGATATCAGGATTATGGACATTGGATATATCAATGAAAGCAATATCCCAACCTATTACTTAAACAAACAATGTATTTGGAGTGTTAGCTGCCAAATATTTTCTTCACACTTTGCTTTTGTACGAATGAAGTGTGTGGGATGTTGAGGAGACTGGACTAACTAAACCTAAGGTAAGGAGGGAATGGCAATACATGTAGCTTCTGTGTCAAATATTAGCTGTAACCATATATAGCAGGTTAAGAGTAACATCCCCTGGCCACTGCACAATTTTTAAGGACTGTATATCCCAAAACTAATTGACATAGGACTAGAGAAGAAATCTACTAGTGGAAGATGCTTTTTTTATGCTGGTGCAGTCTAAACATTGCATGTAGAAAAGCTTGTTATACTGTAAACTGGATTAAGTATTGTGATCACATAGGTTATTTGAAAGTAAGGAAACCTGGGAATTGGCAGAAAAGCTTGGTGTTGAGTGCGGATGGGTTAAGTGATGGCGTAAATACTAAATAGTTTCATCTCTTCTCTTTTCTTTTGCAATCTATGCAATAGTTCTCCTACCATACCTTTTTCCCTTTGTCTACCTCCCTTACCTCTTTCTCCTCCGCTTTCTTCTTCCTATCTAACCCGACTCTTGGCAAGCTTCTTCCTGCCGCTATTGCACCTCCCTCTTCTTTACTGATTTTAATTTTGTCTTTCTTCTTTGTCTCTCTCCTTTTCTTTCAAATTATTTTCTTTAGCAAGAGGGAATTTGTCATTGTATAAATTACCTGCATGCGGGCGGCTTGGTGTTAATTCCCATCTGCCATGTGTGTGGGAATTCCATCTTTCACATACTTGGCTTCTGGAGTAAGTTACCAAACCACTATGACTTGTTAGCACCCTAATTCTGTCTCAGTAAAGTTGAATCAATGGGATGTAGGCTCGTTATAATATTATAATTTGTACAAAGTCATTGAGGAAGAGAGCTCCAGCTTCATAGGCTCACAGCTAATATAATACTTCTCATCTAGACTTGTCAAATGGGCCTGGCTGACCCATCCCGACACGAGCCCGGCCCAAAAAATGACCCATGTGCCGGCCCTGCCCGACTAATTGTGGGCCTGGGCTGGTCCGACCCATTATATCGGAACGTGCCGGGCCTCATATCTCTGCCCATAAGAAAGGCCCGGCCCGAAGCCCAAGCACATCTCGACCCGCGGCCTGGCCCGACCCGGCCCAGTCCAATATTAATCTTTATGTATTATAGCATGGATATATAGCAAAGCTTGTATGAATTATTGTTTAGGCACTCTATTTTGTTGATCTGTTATCTTTCTACTATGTTGTCTCTGTCTGTTTGAAGTGTGCTCTGGCCTTAATAAAAGGGTCATAAACCCAAACATGGGGTTTAGTGAGAGGATCTTGGTTAAAAAACATAACTCAACCATACAACCAACTCATGGTTTCTGTTGACTGTCAATATAAGCTGGACGGTGAATGATTATTGTAGCTCAGCTTAGTCTTGTGTAACGTCCAAAAAGTTGCGTCCCGTCCGAGGCAAAGTTGTATAGCCTTCCACGGACCAAGGCTTCCACAGTGTTTTAGAAGATGGTGGAATATTCCAGAAGGTCCCAGAATCTTCCAGAAGATCCGAGAATCTTCCAGAAGACTTAAGACCTTTCTAGATGTCTCATGATCTTTCTGGATGTACTAGAAGCTTCCTTGTTCTTATCTAGTCCCTATAATATTCCTAGAATAATCCCTTGCCGGTTCCAGATGGTTCGTGATGTTTCCATGTAAGCCCCGTGGGCACTATAAATAAGTGGGAGGCCTCATTTGTTTATCACCATCAAAACTTGTAAGCATTCTCCAAGTAATAGAAAAATCCTTTACGAGTCCCATTTGTTTCACTCTTCTCTTATTTATTTAGCATTCTAGCTAAGCGGGTTCGGGAAGGCTTGCACGAGTCTTCGAGAAGGAAGATAGTACGCGCACGCGACGAAGTGTAGCCTAAAACTCTAAGGCCGTGACACTTGGCTGGTGCTGTCAAGCCAAAATCCTCAAAATATATTGGTTTTTTGTGGTGCCTGCTGTCTAATCTCTCTCTGCTTCATTAGTTATTCTTGTGTGCTGCAATATATAAGAGAAGCATCAAAATATAAGAGAAGCTCGGCCCGACCTCATACAAGTGTGCTGCAAAACGTCGATTATGTGCTATAATATGTCAAATGTGTTGCACATAAAAGAAATAAGAAACTTACAAAAAAATATTGCTGCCCTCGTATACCGAGGCCCGGCCCGGTATAGCCCGGTTCGAAACCCACCATGCAGTGGGCCATGTGCTAGATTGGGCTCATATTTTCATTCTTAGTGCCCGCCCTGCCCCGCTATAGTGTATGGGCCTGAGAGGCCTGGCCCACTTGACAGCTCTATTCTCATCTCTATCTAAAAAATGTAGAGACATCGTACAACTTCTTGAGCTCACTTTTAGCTTCTTCAAGTTAGCATACGTTCATGCTTTGAATATAATTTCAATTCAAGTCGTAATTCGGAACCTTGAATTGCAATTACATCTTTGTTTGGTGTTCATCCAATTAATGCTTTAGAAGTTGTTGAAACCAAATCATATATTAAATTATTAATAACCTTTCACATATGATAGGTACAAACTTCAATTTAAGATATGCAATTTGGCTCCTTAAATTGCAATTACATCTAGAACCGGATTCCTCTAATTACTCTCTCGTGCAGATCATATAATTATTTTTCACTAATTTTCTCATATACTAAGTGGTTCCTATAGGAAGTATCAAGTACCAAAGTATAGATTCATGTAACATGATTTAGCTCCAACTTCCATTTTGAGAAATACCTAGAGTGCAACCTAATTTTTGAATTTTTATATTTCTTGATAGTTGATGCCTTGTTCATGAATTTTCTTTTGATATGATCAGTGTTGTAAAAATCCCTCTAGGCGGCCGACTAGTTTCCGACTAGTCGCTAGTCGGCCGCCGCCGACTCGACTAGGGGCTAGTCCCCGACTAGTCACTTGTCGGCCACCGTTGACTCGATTAAGGGCTGGTCCATCCAAAAATTGGCTAAATCGGTACTAGTCTGGGCTGCCGTCGACTTCATCAAGACAGTTGCCGTCGACTCTTTACTTTGTTGCTGTCTTTTTTCTATTTTTGAAAAAAGTGACTAGCCTACTCTTTTTTTATTTTTACTTTTTCTTTGTTATCTCTTTGCTACTGTTGTTGTGGCTCTTTTTTTAATTTTTGCTTGTTACTGTTTTTTTTGCTTTTGCTTGCTACTGCGGCTGTAACTCTCCATGCAAAATAGTAAGTTGTTAACATATTATTTAAAGATTTATCGAAATAGAAATTTGTGCAAAATAATGAATAAGAAAATGCACTGCAATAACTAAAAGATCAACAATTAACATATTATTTTTTAAAATATTTTTATAACATATTACATATATATATTCATTAAAAATTCTAAACCGACTAGTCCCCGACTAGTCCTCGAGTAGTCCGATTAATCCGTAGTCCCCACAAACCGACTAGCGGCCGACTAGCGATTTTTACAACCTTGGATATGATTATTATCCATTATTTTGTTTTCTTCTAATTATTAGAATTTTACTGTTATGAATATATACATTATTTTGTGTCTTCTAATTATTAGAATATTCTTTGTTTTTGTTTTATCTTTAAATAGAATGAAATTTGACCATAATTCCTTTGTCCATGTCAGAGAATTAATACTCCTTTCTATTTACTGTTCAGGGATGGATATAATGACTTCAATACGTTCTACATGCAGGTTTGTGTTATTGTTTTCTTGGCCATGTAACGAACTCCCTTATGAATTAATTTGGTTAACTTTAAACTTCTTCCTTGATTATCTTCAGATGGATACTAAGGTTTGTGTTACTTTTTTTTCATGGCCTTGTAATGAACTCCACTAGGGATTAATATGATTAGACTTTTAGTTTTAAACTTCTTGCTTGGTTATGTTTAGAAGGATAACTTCTAATCTACCATTCTTAAAGGAATTCTAACTTATCATTTTCTTTTACTTGTTCTCTAGAATACCGTTTGGAAACTGGAATTAGGTTGAGAAATTCGGGAATAAAGGTTCAGTTCTTGCTAATTCCAGTCAAACACTAGTTTGGTGCGTCCAGGAAATACAATTTCTCCATTATGGTCAAAATCTTTTACCTCGTTTTTTCTGCTTTGAGTTAATTTCTAGACTTCTAATTGAGGATATAATTGGGAATTTGATCTCCTATTTCTTTCCCTCAACCCAATTAGGGGCTTGAAATCTGAACCATCATATTTTGTTCAATTGTTGTTTGTTTGAGGAATTCGGGAATACAGGAATTAGTCGTAATTCCAATTCGGGAATACATGAATTAGTCGTAAATCCTACACAAAATTAGCTAATTGTTGAATTCCTAAAGTTTCCTTTTTGCATCTCCAGATGGTACCTAAAGATTTTAGCTCTTCCTGATAAGATATCACAAAATATACACCATGCTTGTTGGTTGTGATTCTTCTGATAAATCATGGTAGTGGAAGTATGAGTAATAGCACAATACTTAGTTCATAAAATTTTAGTAGTGTTAATATGGTAGGAGGATTTTGACATTTGTCTTTGAACTTCGAGGTGCCATAATCTGAAGATAGTACTGCAGGTACAATATATATTGATCTTTCTGCTGTATATAATAACGATTAAGACAAGAAACAGATTAAATAAGATTAGGAAAGAATACTACAAGAAAAATAGATAAAGAATGTATTGATAACCATATCAGTACCATACTGGAACCCCAACCTACCTGGCCACCTAGGTTTTATGACATGACCCTCTTATGCTCATGGCTACCTTGACTGGGACTATGGCACCAACATAGAGGATTGACGTAAGGTCAACAACATGTCATAAAACTTTGTTAATTTGTCGATGTTATTGATATCAGCTATATCGGCCGATATATTGGTTCGATGCCTAAACAAACATATGTTGGACGTATATATCACATATATTGTTTTGACAAAATCGGTTGATATATCAGTCGAAATCCGATATATTGATATGATATTGGCCGATATCTCCCAATATATGAAAAATATTGGATATTAGAGGTGAATAAGTCGAAGGTTGTAAAAATCGCTAGTCGGCCGCTAGTCGGTTCGCGGGGATTAAAAATTAATCGGATAAATCGGAGACTAGTTGTGGACTAGTTGGATTAATCGGTTTAAAATTTTTAATTAAAAATATTTGTATCTATATGCAATTAAAAAAATGCAATATTTGTCATATGTTATTTAAAACCATTATCCTACCTACTGAGTCCGTTATTTTGCTTAAAAAGAGGTGAGAGAATACACAATCCTCAAAAGAAGAGAGAGGCTCAGGAGCAGTGTCTGGATCCAGCCCGTTATTTTACTTCAAACCATTATACTACCTACTTAGCCTATTCACTTACTCTACTTCTTGATATCTATACTTTATTATTTTATTTTTATTTCTTCAAGACTTAGCCTGACTCATATTCCCATACAATTTCTTTTTCTCGTAACATGCTACTGTGACTTTTCTTTCTTATCTTTAGTTATTAACTAAAAGTTCCTAAAGACTTGGCTCATGGTTCAAGGATTTTTAACCTTAATATATACTCTTAAGGAAGAAAAAACATTTCTTTTATCTATACTCCTATTCATACATGATTAAAATCCACCAAAGTTATTACTTCCATTCCTTCTTCAACATACTTACTGAAGAAATAGAAAACATATTTGCTCAACACAACCCAAAGAAAGAAAGAATTGAGGGCAAAGGAAGGAGGAGATGGAGTAAAACTCACCTCGACGTTCCGGTTAGCTGGCGTCTGGAAGAGAAGATTTGGAAGGCGACGCTCAGATTTGGGATTCACGGCTTTTGAGATCGACGTCGGTCGGGTGGGTGGGTGCGGTGGAACTGAGGACGGCGCAGAAGGCGGAGTACAACACGCTGCACGAAATGATGCCGAAGGCGTAGATCGACAGCTCACGGGTTGGCTCAAGAGATTTGACTAGTTGGCCGACTTGCCCTAGTCGACCGACTTGACCCGACTAAGGGGGCTGTCGACTTTTTGGGTCGCCTAGGGGCCAAGGTGAGTTGGAGGGTTCTGACCACCGTCTAGTCGGCCACGTAGGCGGATTTTTACAACACTGAATAAGTGTTTTCGGGGCAAGTAGGTTTTTATATTGACACGATATTATTACTATTTTCTTATTTGTACTTGTAATTTTATAATAGTTAGTTTGTTACCATGTTATGATGTTATATTAATATTTTTTTAGTTAGTTACTTAGTTTTATCCTTTTAGGACATTTAGACTATTTAGTACATCAAGAAATTTGAATTTGAATTTTTTTAGTATGTATATAATAAATAATATATAAGATGTAGTATATTTATTGATATTCAATATTTCAATATATCTCCGATATTTGATATCCAATATCTTAAAATCCAAACCAATATGAACCCGATATCTGAAATCTCGAAGATGTCATTACAATGGAGCTTTCTTATGCTCTATAGTCGACCCTATTATGATTGGAGAAGGCTTGGATGATGACGACCAATACCATACTCGAACCAAGAATACCACCATATTATGATTGGAGAAGGCTTTGAAGTTTTTTCTTAAAATAAAAGTTAGGCTGCTCTGTTTATTCCCACAAACATAAAAATAAATAATGCCATGATATAGATGACTTTTCATTGTTTTCAAGACAAAAAATAACAAAAACTCAATGGTTACTGAAGAATCCTAATTATGTTAAGATTTCACCAAATCATTCTTAATTCAGCTCGACCATGGTCTCATGCCGTTTATTGAACTCGGCATATCTTGTTACTGACACGTGCACCGAAGGAAGGCAAAGCAGAGAAGTAGATATCCTGGGGCTCTTTAGAGTTTAGACATGAGATAACTTTCCAAATGCGGACTAAAATATATAAGATGTAGGTTGAACCTTGATGAGATATTTTAACTTACAACTTCAGGTCTGTTATGGACCTGTTAAAGGTATCACCTACTTTTCTATCCTCCTTAGTCCAATATTGGCTAGATGATCATTACTGTTGCTTGCAGATTGTGAACTTGATGGGATGACTTCTTGCTCTTCTACTGTTTTAATCTAGACAGATTCAGATTTGATAGGCCAACAGGACTGCAATGACTAGTAAAATTGTCCCTGCATCCGCTCTTCCCTCCATAGAAAATTTTGGTTGCCATCATGAATTGGCCCCAAAGAATGCTTTGTCACCATGGATGGATACTTGGGTGGCCGACCACCGACCAAGTAGGCCCCTTTGTAGGTGTTGTGGCTGTGCAGGAAAGAAGTTGAAGCTGTTCAACATTTGACACAGTCTGGTAGCAGAGTGATGTACTGACTGGCAACAAAGACTTTTTATTCTTCCAAACAAGATGTACTGCTTCGTAGTCATGCAACCATTGACGCTCGATAGTAAACTACTAACCAATTTTCTTAAGAGACACATTGCAAATTACTTGCCTTGGTGTGTAAGCATAAAAAAAACTCAACCTACTGTATGGTGCTGGTTACAGTTTAGTAGTACATAGTACCTAGCGACCATGAAGGATAAGAGGGCTTCATATGCTCTTCGGTTGACAATAACCTTCAACAAGACACAACTCGAGGCTAAATTTCAGGACGAACCTCCATCCATAATGAGGAAACATATAAATTCCTTGCAATTAGCGTCGTGAAGATTATAGTCCCTTTGAGATGTGTCCTTGGTGTGGTTGGTGGTGATGTTGTAGCTGAGGTGACTTCAGCTATTACTATGATCAACTATGCCATGATTACAGCAGCCGGAGATGATAAGTCTTTTGGGAGGATAGCAATGGAATTCGTTTAATTTTCTTAGCGGGAGGTAATAACTGTAAATTGAGAAGTGTTGCAAGCATTCGATATTCTGTCAATAGGTATTATGGTGATCGAAGACCGACTTCTAGGGTTATTAACTTATTATGGTATTATGGTCAATGAGTATGATGTGGGCGGACCACACACGGATACGGGCGCAGGCACGGGCGGTGATGGAGGCGTCATCACGTACACGCGTCACAGGAGACGTGGAGGAGCTAATTGAGCCTATGTTCTATTTTAGTCATTTTCCTGTTTTAGTAAGGAAGGATTATTTTGGTCTTTCACCAATAATAACCCTTCCTTAATAGTCATTTTCCTATTTTAGTAAGGAAGGATTATTTTGGTCTTTCACCAATAATAACCCTTCCTTAATAAGTCATTTTCCTATTTTAGTCAGGAAGGATTATTTTGGTCTTTCACCAATAATAACCCTTCCTTAATTAAGCCTTTGTTTTTCCCTATATAAACTAGGGTTAGCCATCTTTTATTTTCCATGCTTGTATTGAGAAGAAACTCTCAAGTATCAATAATAAGGATTTAGACTTTGTCCGTCCACCAAAGTTGGGAGTTTGTTCTTTTCTCACAAAAAGATCATTATCTTTCTCTGTTTCTTTTTTCTACAAATCTTTTGTGAATCGAATAGGTCGATTCACATCAATTGGTATCAGAGCTCTCTACGATCCATGGCGTCCGGCACAAGGAACACGATCGAGGAGAAGGTCCAGGGGCTTCGGGAGGATTTCAACATCGAGATCGAAAGTTTGAAGGCCGCAATCAAAGATCAAGCGTCCACACAGGAGGATCTCCAGACCGAGGTACGAAGCATGCGGGAGGAGATGACGTCGATTCCGGCAATGATGAAGTTGTTGCAAGACATCTCAAAAAAGGTGACCGGTGCCGGGTCGACAAGCCAAACGGGGGCGGCGGCGACACAAAACCAAGGCGGGCCGGCCATTGGTGCGGCATCGTCAGGGGTGGGGCCAGCCGGCGGACTGGCCGAGGGAGGCCGCGGGTCAGGCGGGCCCGGCGGACCAGGCGGGCCGGTGGGACCGGGCGGGTGCCCGCGCGGACCGGGCGGACCGGTCGAGCCGGGCGGGTTCGGCGGACCAGGCGGGTCCGGCGGTTGGGGCGGGTTCAGCGGGCTGAATCCGGGAGGGAGCCAGGGCCAATGGCCGTTGGCTATTGATCGCGGGCCGGGGCCGGCCGACCGACAGGGCCAGTGGCCGGGGGCCGTCGAACCCCAGGGTCACTGGTCGGTCGGCGCCGACTACATAGGCCATGGCGGGGCTCCGTCACAGACAGGGAGGGGATTAGCGCCAGCCGTCAACGAATCGGGAGAGCATGACAACCCAGCAACCCCTCCTTGGGGTGCGCTACGACCGCCCATCCTCCAAGGGGGGCGGACAGGAGGGACAGGGACCGGGGGAGGCGCCCCCGGGGGTAGCAATTTCTTTGGAGAAGCGGCTCATGCTCGGGGCCAGGAGCGGTATGGAGGAGATGGGGCACCCTACGAGGCCCACCGACGAGACGCAGGTCGGTGGGGAGGAGGTCGAGTCAGAGACGACGGACATCAGGGAGATCTCAGCGCGGACCGGCGGTTGAAGAAGCTGAAGCTACCCACGTTTGAGGGTACGGGTCCGGACGAGTAGATCTTTCGAGCGGAACGCTCCTTCGAAGTCATGGAGTTGACAGAGGCGGAGGTACTCAGGTGCATCGGTATCTACTTCGAGGGCCCGGCCCTGGCGTGGTATCGGTGGAGATCGGCGAGGACCCCGTTCCGTAGCTGGGAGGAGCTGACTGCATATCTCTTAGACCGATTCCAGGAGACAGCCGGGGGAGACTTCTACGAGCAGTGGTCTTCTCTGCGACAGGAGGGATCGGTCCGGGACTTTGTAGCAAAGTTCGAGATGTTGTCCGGACGTGTCAGAGGCGTGTCGGATGAGTTACAGATTGGGATGTTTATGAAGGGTTTGAAACCCTCCATACGAGCAGAGCTCCGGTTGCAGAGTCCGCAGTGCTTAGAAGATCTCCTCCGCCTGGCTCACAAGACGGAAGAGAAATTGACGGAGGAGAAGCGTCTTAAAGGCGCTTGGGGAGCATCGGGACAGCGCAGTCATACTGGCTCCATACCCCCACGACCAACAGCGGGGGCGCAGACACCAGTACCACCGGGGACTGCAGGCGGGGCGGGAGCCACCATAGTACCGGGGAGACGTCTGACAGATGCGGATATGAAGGCGCGAAGAGCAGCTGGATTGTGCTTCAGATGTGACGAGAGATTCACTCCCGGTCATCGGTGCGCGAGCAAGTTGCTGCAGATCGTGATCTTGCCCGATGAGGAGGAGGACCCGACGGAGGTGGAAACCACCCTAGCTGCTGAGACAGAGGAGGAGCCAGATCAGGTACACATGGATGTCGCGGAAGTGACCCTCAACTCCGTGGTGGGGTTTACCCCGAACCACACCATGAAGTTGGTAGGGACACTGGGGGAGCGGGGAGTGACTGTACTGATCGACAGTGGGGCCACCCACAACTTCATCTCTCAGCGATTGGTCGAGCAGCTGGGGTTAGAGCTGAGCACGGCGGAGAAGTTCACAGTATTGCTGGGCACCGGAAAGACAGAGGAGAGCAAGGGTCTATGCAAGGGGGTGTCGCTCACACTACAGGGTTATCAGCTGGCGGAGGACTTCTTACCCTTAGAGCTGGGCAGCGTCGATATCATATTGGGGGTCCAGTGGCTGAAGAAGCTCGGGGAGATGAAGGTGAACTGGAAGCTGCTACGGATGGAGTTCCGGGAGGGCGGTCAGACGGTGGTGTTGAGGGGGGATCCGACTCTCTGTTGTTCCCTAGTGGCCTTCAAGGCCATTACACGTGCTTTGCGGACAGGAGGAGAGGGGTACTTAGTGTAGTTCCAGGGGGTGTCCATCGAGGGCACGGCACAGGGTGAGACATCCATGGAGATAGAGGCAGTGTTGAAGCAGTATTCAGAGGTCTTCCAGAGTCCGCAAGGGTTACCACCCAGCCGAGGACATGAGCACGCGATAGTACTACGAGGAGAGGGGGCACCGGTGAGCGTGCGCCCCTACAGGTACCCGCATCTGCAGAAGGACGAGATAGAGCGGATGGTGCAGGAGATGCTACAGGCCGGGGTGATCCAGCCCAGTGTGAGCCCTTTTTCATCACCAGTACTTTTGGTGAAGAAGAAGGACGGGAGTTGGAGATTCTGCGTCGATTACCGGGCGCTGAATAAGGAGACGGTGGCTGACAAATTTTCCATTCCTGTAATCGACGAGCTGCTAGATGAGCTACATGGAGCGACAGTCTTCTCGAAGATTGACCTCAGAGCAGGCTACCATCAGATTCGGATGCGGCCAGAGGACGTACCGAAGACCGCCTTCAGGACGCATGAGGGGCACTACGAGTTCTTGGTCATGCCTTTTGGCTTGACCAACGCTCCATCGACCTTCCAGGCTCTGATGAACAAGGTATTTCAGCCTTACCTTCGGAGGTTCATCTTGGTCTTTTTCGACGATATCCTAGTGTACAGCAGGAGCAGGGAGGAGCACGTGGGCCACCTGGAGGTGGTATTTAGGGAGCTGTTGAAGCATCAGCTATATGCCAACCAAAAGAAGTGCAGTTTCGGTTTGGCACAGGTGGAGTATCTGGGGCACGTGGTATCCGCAGAGGGGGTGTCGGCAGACAGGACGAAGATAGCAGCAATGCTGGATTGGCCGGTGCCCACTACACTACGAGCACTGCGAGACTTCTTGGGGTTGACGGGCTACTACAGGAAGTTCGTCAGAGGATACGGCACTATCGCCCGGGCCCTCACGGAGCAGTTAAAGAAGGAAGGTTTTCACTGGGGGGAGGAAGCCACCAAAGCCTTCGAGGCCTTGAAGGTGGCTATGACAACGACGCCAGTACTTGCTTTACCAGATTTCAACAAGGCGTTTGTGGTGGAAACGGACGCCTCAGGATATGGTCTAGGGGCAGTACTCATGCAGGAGGGGCGACCCATTGCTTACTTTAGTCAGGTGCTTTCTGCTAGAGCCCGGCTAAAGTCAGTATACGAGAGGGAGTTGATGGCCATCGTACTAGCAGTGCTGAAGTGGAGGCCTTATCTAGTGGGGCGGGAGTTTGTGGTCCGGACCGACCAGAAGAGCCTCAAGTACCTACTCGAGCAGCGACACGTGACAGAGGAGCACCAGCGTTGGTTGTCCAAGTTGGTGGGCTACCAGTTCACGATCGAGTACCGACCGGGGATGGAGAACAAGGCTGCTGATGCTTTGTCGCGACGGGAGGAGGTGGTGGATTTGAGGGCTCTATCCCGACCCAGAGGACATGATTGGGAGCCGATGCTACAGGAGGCTGAGCGCGACGCGGGGTTACAGCACATCAGGCAGCAGATAGAGAGCGGCGAGAACGGTCCTGCGGGATATACGGTAGTGGGACGACGACTGCTTTATCAGGGGAGGATGGTGATACCGAGGACTTCGTCCTTCATTCCGGCATTGTTTCAGGAGTTTCATAGCTCGGTGATGGGAGGGCACTCGGGCGTTCAGCAGACCTATCAGAGGATGGCTAGGGAGGTGTTTTGGCCAGGGATGCAGCGGTGTATTGCCCGACTGGTCGCTGCTTGTGACGTTTGCCAGCGTCACAAGTACATGGCTATGGCACCTGCAGGGCTATTACAGCCACTGACTCTGCCCGAGAGAGTGTGGGAAGACGTCACCATGGACTTCATCGACGGGCTACCACGTTCAGAGGGATACACAGTGATCATGGTGGTGGTGGACAGGCTGAGTAAATATGCTCATTTTATTCCTTTGAAGCATCCTTACACAGCTATGTCTGTAGCGACGACTTTCATGAGGGAGGTGGTACGACTGCATGGGATACCAGCTTCCATAGTCTCTGATAGGGACAAGGTGTTCATGAGTATCTTTTGGAGGGAGTTGTTTAGGGTGCAGGGTACGGCCTTGAAGAGGAGCACTGCTTACCATCCTCAGACGGACGGCCAGACGGAGGTCGTCAACCGCAGCGTGGAGATTTATTTGCGGTGCTTCGCCTCTGATTCTCCCCGGCAGTGGCACCGATGGTTGGCATGGGCAGAGTATTGGTACAATACGTCTTATCATTCGAGAGCGGGAACAACCCCTTTCAGGGTGTTGTACGGGCGAGATCCCCCGCCTTTGGTCCGGTTTGGCGATACTCGGACTCCGGTGGGACAGGTGGAGGAATACATGGAGGTGAGGGATGGGATTCTAGAGGAGTTGCGGAGGCATCTACTACGAGCTCAGCAGGTGATGCGAGCGCAGGCGGACAGACATCGACGGGACGTAAGCTTCCAGGTGGGAGATATGGTTTATCTCAAGCTACGTCCCTACAGGCAGAGATCGATGGCGAGGAGGCAGAATGAGAAACTGGCGGCTCGTTACTTTGGTCCATACCAAATCGAGGCCAGGATTGGGCAGGTGGCATATAGGTTGAGGCTACCGGATACGTCGGCGATTCATCCCGTTTTTCACGTATCTCAGCTGAGGAGGGCGATCGGGGATCATGCAGTAGCACACACTCACGGAGGATATGGAGGTACAGTTAGAGCCTTTGGTGGTACGGGCAGTTCGGCAGGGACCGGGACAGACGAGGGAGGTTCTGATTCACTGGGTCGGACTACCTGATTGTGACGCGACTTGGGAGGACTATGCGGGGTTCCAGGCGCAGTTTCCAGATTTTCACCTTGAGGACAAGGTGGCTCTTTTAGGAGGGGGTATTGATGTGGGCGGACCACACACGGATACGGGCGCAGGCACGGGCGGTGATGGAGGCGTCATCACGTACACGCGTCGCAGGAGACGTGGAGGAGCTGATTGAGCCTATGTTCTATTTTAGTCATTTTCCTGTTTTAGTAAGGAAGGATTATTTTGGTCTTTCACCAATAATAACCCTTCCTTAATAGTCATTTTCCTATTTTAGTAAGGAAGGATTATTTTGGTCTTTCACCAATAATAACCCTTCCTTAATAAGTCATTTTCCTATTTTAGTCAGGAAGGATTATTTTGGTCTTTCACCAATAATAACCCTTCCTTAATTAAGCCTTTGTTTTTCCCTATATAAATTAGGGTTAGCCATCTTTTATTTTCCATGCTTGTATTGAGAAGAAACTCTCAAGTATCAATAAGAAGGATTTAGACTTTGTCCGTCCACCAAAGTTGGGAGTTTGTTCTTTTCTCACAAAAAGATCATTATCTTTCTCTGTTTCTCTTTTCTACAAATCTTTTGTGAATCGAATAGGTCGATTCACATCAGAGTATTAGTTGGATCCAGGCCCTATGGACTCGTTCGACATATCTGGGCTTGTCCAATAACTCATTTAAACTTGTTAGACGCAATCTTGACTGTGATTCAGATGTGGTGGCATGAAGTTGGTGTGACGGGAATATGATGGGGATGATGCCAAGTATAGTGACCATATAGAAGGTGGTGATGAACGATTTGAATCGTGGAGGGTCGAATCATAATGAGGTGTTGGGGAGGTGAAATAAGAACAACATCAAAGATGAAAATAAAACACGCCCTTAAGGGCAAGCTTGTTGTTATAACAAGTTAATTTAGAATTAGAAAGGGTCTACAGTCAATAAATAGATGAAGTAGGAAACATACCAAGATTGAAATGGCATACTAGGACATGAATATAATGCAGAATATGTGAGCATTTAATATCTTGAGAAATATTAAACCGAGCCACTATCACAATGGAATCAAGAATTTGCATAGACGTGCATTGGCATCTACCCAGCAACCAGCTTTTGTGTGAGTACTAACATCTTTCTCACCTTTTGATTTGCTCGCAGTTGTAAAGGCTCAAGGTGGTTTACCTAATATGTTTAATCATCTTTTGTGTGATGATCATGTATTTCATAGCGACCTTGATTCTGTCCCCCAAAGCAGATCATTTACCATGGAAAACCATGTGCTAATAAATATTGTCTACATTTCTTTCCAGAATCGTGAATCTGAGATCTGTTATCTGATGCAGCCTGCTGCACAATTTACATATGCTCTACATTCTCTTCTAATTAGACGGAAGTCCATCACTGAGGGAGTCATTTTGATGGTAATTTTTGTTGTTGTCATTTTACAGGCTGCTTCTGGGACAAAAGGGGGATCTAGTGGTTCTCCAGTTATTGACTGCCGAGGAAGAGCAGTAGCCTTAAATGCTGGGAGCAAATCCTCCAGTGCTTCAGCTTTTTTTCTTCCACTAGGACGAGTTAGTTTCTGTTGCCCTGAATTATTGTACTTCTTGCATTTTATAAATTCACATTCTACTGGAGCAAAAGTTACCATTACAACAGTATTTTTCTGTATCCCTGCTTGATTTTTTCTTGCTTGTTAAATTTGTTAATTTTCATTGTTACCACTAAACTAAAATTCTAAAATTTATTTTTCAAGAGGCATCTTTTCGTTCTTTTGTTTCTTGTTTCTTTATGTAATCAAGCAGTTAATCATCCATTTGAAGTACAAAACATTTTCTTTGATGAGATTTTGAGCTCAAATTTTATCAGCCACACCGTAGAGCATCTCTCTCTCTCTCTCTCTCTCTCTATATATATATATATATATATATATATATATATAGGAAATGGTAATTGTGTTAAACGTCCCCTCGGGAATCGATCTTCTGACCACTTGGGATTGTCATTCCCTTTCACTTTTTGGCTCAATATATAGATGAATGCAATTCCCTATAGAAAATTCTATTAGTTTTACCTCTTCGTCTAGACTATATAATCTTGGGTGTCTGGAGGCTGCTTCTTGGTTCCACGAACTTAAACTGCACAGCCAAAAGGTAGTTCTACGTATCCACCAACTGGCCACCTAGTTTTTATGGCATGAGCCTTTCATGCTTATAGCTACCTTGGTTAGGAGTTTGGCACTAACATAGAGGTTTGATGTCAGGTTGACAACTGGTCAAAAAAACTTGTCCAATCTCTTATGGATTTTTCTTATGCTCCATTGTCAAACCCCATTCTAATGGGAGAAGGCTTGGATGATGATGACAATGGCAAAGTTGTTACTCATCCAGTATGCAAGCATAACTATATTATCCTTAATATTTCTTAATTAAGTTTAATTTCCTTACTAAAGGTTGACTTTCAAATAGTCCCTTAATGAACTGATTTATGCGGGAAATAATATGTACTCCTGGTACTTCAACTTTGTCATCTTTTGGTTGGGGAAGTATTTCTTGTTAAATGAATTATCTGTTTTTAGTTGTCCCTTTGTTTGCATTTGTCCCAGCACAAATTCAAGGCCGTCATAGTTATGGAAGTTCCTTGTGGTAAGAAAATATCGGTACTGACATGTAGTTAACGTAGTTGCACCATCCCCCTCCCATGATGCTGCAAGCAGCTACACCCATACTGCACTTCTCGGCTTCCACCCCACACCCCCTTCCTATACGTGCAGGCAGTGGTATCACCCTGATTGTGATTGATTTTGAAATCACATCTGCACTGTGTTTATGGGATCCTGTTTGACTAACCCTCTTAGCTACTTATTATCTTTAGACAAGTTGATATAATCATATGCAGTTGTTTGCTTCTTAGTGATATAAGATATTTGATTACCTTTGATGTTAATGTTGTCATATGATCTTACTGTTAGAGACAGTGTTCTAAATGACGCCCGCCTAGGCCGCCTAGGCGGCGCCTAGGCGGTAGGCGGTCCCTCTCCGCACCGCTTTGCTGTAGGCGGTGGAGTAGGCGGCCAATGGAGGTTGGCGGCATAGGCGGAGGTGAGGCAGCGTAGGCGAGCGCCTAGGCGGATAAATACTTTACAAAATATTTTGGCCAAAAAGGTTTTTTTTTTTTACATTATGGGCCTAACAACACTAAAACTTTATAAATCTTCGTTCTACAACTTAGTTATGCATGGAACACCCTTAAAATATGTATATTATGCAAAAAACAGTGGTAAAATAGTAAAAAATGTTTAAAATGTATCAACCGCCTAGGCACCGCCTAGGCGGCCTAGGCGGTAGGCGGACTCTCTCCGCCGCGCACCTGCCTACCGCCGTTTATAACCTTGGTTAGAGATGAACGCTGCCTTATAATATTTTTGCAGGTTGTGAGGGCATTAGAGTTTACAAAGAAGAGTTGGGTTGCTTTTGGAAGCACACCAGATGCTTTGACCATTCCACGTGGTACACTTCAGGTTTGTTGATTCCCGGATATACTTCCAGCTAGTTAAAATGACACTTTATTCTGAACATGCATACACGTTGTTCAGTATAACTATATCACAATAGTTCCCTTCGAGTAAAACATGGTATTGCAGAATTTATTTTATATGAAGGCAGTTCCCTACATTATTCAGAATAAATGCTGCATTGGGTAACTGACTTGACTCTATCTATCAATGCCAACTTGGGTCAATTCCCGGGTTTTCTTGTTGGCCATGTACGAAGTTACAACTTGCAAACTATGATCCCATGAATGCCCTTGTTACCCTGTCCTTGTGTGTTGTTACTCGTGCATTTCAATATTCTCATTTCATCATTTTTGGACATGTTTCTTACTCGTTTGTCAGTGATGACTTCGAAAGGAGGCAAGAAAGGTATAATTGGCCCTATTTTAAATTGGGGGTCAAATAGAAGAAGACTTTGAAGTTAAAATATCTTTCCTTTCCATCAAGTGTAGAGGATAGAGGTTCCAAAATGACTAAGTCGGCTGCTTAAGCACTATGGTGTTTCTGATACATTGCTATCTACGGGATTTTTCACAACTTAATTGTCTATGCGAAGGTAATTGTTGATATGGGCAGAGCCTGTTTACTTACTAGCTCCCCTACTTAATTTATATCCTTCATACAGTGTCCTAGTGTCATAATGTTCTATTAATCTTGGGTCTGGGATGGGTTAAGTTGTATGCGACATTTGCTTATTATAAGGGGAACCTGTTTCCTCCAGGGGCAAATAGTGAAGCCTTGTCATCATGTGAAGCAACACCCACAAATATCTATTATGCAATGCACATCCATAATGCTAAGCCTGCTCTTATAAAATTTATATCCTTCATACAGTGTCCTAGTGTCATAATGTTCTATTAATCTTGGGTCTGGGATGGGTTAAGTTGTATGCGACATTTGCTTATTATAAGGGGAACCTGTTTCCTCCAGGGGCAAATAGTGAAGCCTTGTCATCATGTGAAGCAACACCCACAAATATCTATTCTGCAATGCACATCCATAATGCTAAGCCTGCTCTTATAAAATTGACATGTATACACCATAACTAAAAGGCTATTTTTCACGTAAATACCCTGAACTACCACACCCTGAACTACCATGTTCTTTATATCAAGTAAATACCATGAATTTTTTTCCACTTAAATACCCTGGACTTGGCCCGAACAGTGAACAGAAAAAGACCATAATGCCTTTCATTTTTCATAGTAATAGTCAAACTTCTCAGTATGGTTTAAAGTATCGGCCGATACCGATCCGATACGGCCGATACCGATACGGTTTGGCATGTTCCGATCCGATACCCGATACTGACCGATACCAACATTGAGGGTCTCTTCTCCGGTCAATTAGGCAAAGAAAATTAAATGAAAAAGACAAATCAACAAGGATTTAAAGCATAACAAGGTTGTAAAAGCATGTAAAAGAAAAAAAAATCTATTGTATGTAAACCAATAGGTAAGGGTGACTAATATTTCATTTAATTTCAAAACTACTAAGAAATAGTACTAAAAATATTTAAAATTATACCTAAATGTATAAAATATATGTTTTTAAATGTAAATAATTTATTAATAATTATTTGTTTTCCGATACAAAAAAATCCGATACTCCGATCCGAAACCGCCGATACTACCAATATCGCCGATACCAATACTCATAGGAATAGTCCGATACCGATTCCGATACCGATTCTGTGAACCTTCTAACTAAAAATAATGATACTTTTCATAAAAGAAACAATAATGAAATTTGATTAAAAGTATCAACTTCTTCCTCCAACCCAACCTCTAATCATAGATAGCCAACCTCTAATCATAGATTCCCCATCCCGGCTGCCACATCCCCTCCAGATGCTGGCTATGCTGCTCACTTTCCCCGCAATCATCGTTGTTTGGCAGCCATGGCTGTAGAGGGGGCGCACCACTTTAGTGAGCCGTTGTGGGAGAGGGACTGGGAGCGGCAGTGCGAGCGGGGTGAGGGGGAACATGAGCAGCGTCAATATCAATCAGGCAGTGGCGGCAGTGAGCGAGATAGCAACCGGACTGGGGTGTGGGTTTAGACTTTGGAGTTAGGGTTAGATTTGGGTGAGGGAGAGGTTTTTTTTGGGATTTTTAAATAATAATAAAAATATTCTTTTTAATGAAAAATAGTAAAAAATACTTTGGGCACAAATGTTCACATGCTTTGCATGTGACCGTTAAGTGGGACAAAGGGTAACAGAGGGCATAACTTGAAAAACCTTAAAATGTTCATGCTATTAACTTCATTAAAAAATAGTATAGGGTATTAGAGTGAGAAAACATGATACTAAAGTATTTAAATGGAATTTAGCCTAACTAAAATTCAACTGAGTTCATTATATGATGTTAGGTAGATACATTTATACAACATAGAGAATATGGTTTAAGTTTAGTGGTTTCAACTAATTTCAGAGGGGGGTCTGGTCCTTAAAAAAATCGGTTTTGGCTTATATTCATTATTATCCCTCAAGTTTTGTCGTATAATCCCTGTGTGTTTGTGTGTATATATATAGCCTATATATATATATATATATATATATATATATATATATATATATAGCCTTGATTTTAAAGCCTAGGTTTCTTCCTTTATGCTTATTTAAGAGAGACTAACCCTCCAAAATGTTCTAGATCCACAATGAGTCGATATTAGGTATATGATAATATGGTATGCGAAATTTCATTTATCCAAAAAAGAACAAGTCTATTTCCAAATTCTGGCATTGGTTTAAACCATGAAAGGAAGGCAACTATTATGAGAATGTTGACGTGGATTAATGGCAATACATCTAAAGATAGAGTTAGACCATAAAAGATGGCGTAAAACATGTTTGCATTCTCAAAAAGTTGGAAGTAGTATTGATAGAGGATAAAATAGGTGACAACGGTTGACATGCTTTGGGCTTGTGCTAGAGAGACCAAGGATGCATCTCCAGGAGTAATAGGCTTAGATAATGGATATGGCTTAGCTAAATCCTTAAGCCTTCTCCTCACTATGTACCTAAACCCTACTTTTTCTTGGTGTTCTCCATCTCCTCTGTAACTCTACTCTCTTTTTTTATCTTTGTTTTTTCTCATTGAACTTTTGTCATTGTTGCTCTTGTATTGCTCCCAAAGTAATTAGGTTTTGCATGCTGCTATTGTTGCCTTTTGTGTCGATTGTTGCTGTATAGTTGTTGTTTTTCGACTTAGTTATTGTTGTTTTATTTGCTCCCTTCTTTTTTTTTTTTTGAATTTATTATCATTATAGGAAGAAGCGTGCACCGCATAATCTTATTATTGGACTCATAATCATTAATCGTTATGTACTGCATAATGAAAACACATAATGTAACGAAAGAAAATAAAGAAACTATATTTTTGCTAGAATGTGTATGTTTTAAAGCCTTAGAATATATAGCGCTTACAAATACATCAGTGGCTATATGGTAAGCTTGACTATCAAGAAACTAAGCAATAAAGACAAAAATGGCTAGCTAGTATGCGTAGCCATTAATAGTCTAAATAACCATATTTTATTTTCTACATCTCCCACATGCTTGAACTTTGGTGAAAGCAAATCCAACTTGGAGAGAGTGGAGAAGAAAAACTGGAAATCATTTGATAGAGCATCAAAATCGAAGAAATATCGAAGGAACGTGAGAGATTATCTCACAAAAGCAACATGAGGCTCAAAAACCGAAAAAAATCCCATAGGTAGAAAGAAAGTCCGAGTCTAAAAAGAATAAATACCGAAAGAAGTTGAGATAGTCGGACTTCACAACTGAAGGAATTCCGGGAGAAACATCCAAAAACCACAAAGAGCCAAAAGATAGCCTTGTTTCGCAACTCGAGAAATTTCGGAAGAAGCATCCAAAGAGACCACGAAAGAGTCGAAGGAAGGCCACATTTCACAATTCGAGAAATCTTGGAAGAAAAGTCTAAAGTGAACACGAAAGAGTCAAAGGAAAGTCGAGTTTCACAACTTAACAAATCCCGAGAGAAACATCCGAAGAGACCACGAAAGAGTGAGTTGCGGCCACCCAGGATGCATGAAAGAGTGTTAACGGACGTGGGTGCTCGACACAATGACGCTCGGCCAAAATAGTTGTTGCTATGTGATTGCTCGATAAGAGTCGACATATGGAGATACTCGACCAACCAAGAGAGGATAAAACAAAAGGGCCATAGCGAAATGATAGCAATCAAAAGAAATGATACGAAGAAACGAGATGGGTAGAGTTAACTCCCCCTTAAGTTGGCAGAGAAGGGATGTCAACTTGAAGAGGACCGCAGAGTCAAACGACTATCCATATTTTTTTAATTATACATTCAAGTTTTTATACCATAAAAAAGGAACACCCAAACAAGCTGTCCAAACACGAGAAAAATAACACATTGTCTACGCACAAAGCTCGATCCAAGTAGCAAACAAGCTATCCACACCAATCAGAAGTCCACCAAGCAGCAAAGAGGAGAATCCACGATGCCGAGGAGATGGAGGTGCTACGTTTTGAGGAAGAACCAAATATGGGAAGTCACAACCAAAACCAAAGGTACAAAGATCGCATTCTCGACCAAAGGGCTTAAAGCATGACAAACAAAGCTGATTCACCATGGCCATAACAAAAGAGAAAGTCGCCGGAGATAAATGGTGTCATCGATGACAAGAGTAGGGGAATCAGAGCTCGGTGCCTGAGCAACAGTCTTCAATAGCTAGATCTGGATCCGACCATCTTTTATTGTCGAAGAAGTTTGTCATATATGGTTTGTCGGAGATGGTTGTCGTCTATGGTTCGTCGAAGAAGATATAAGTCGTCGACCTCTCGACGGAAATGAGTAGTAGTGGAGGCAAGGCAAGCTTAGAGTTTTCGTCTCTCAGAGTTGTCGTCCAAATTGAACCTGAAGAAATTGAAATCGTCGTGGGAGAAGATGACTAAACTGGTCTTCATTGAAGCGAGCTCACCAGTTCCACAGAGGCGTGCGAGTGAGTCACATAAAAGTATCTCATGTGAGAAAATTGCGAGAACCCTGGTTGTGTGTGAGAAAATCTTGAACATGGTTCTCGATCTCGTGATCTGCTCTAGAACTCTAATAGCAATAGTGTTTTGGCGTAAGGATTATTGGTGGCTATGGATTAGGGTTAGAGTACGGTGAGAAGAAGTTTTGGTAGAGTGAGGAAGATGATGAGGACAAGGAGAGGGAGAGACTTTTCTCCTCTAGTTAATGTTTCCTTCCAAGGACTAAAGAAAAAATTTTGGGTAAGAAAATTGTAGGAGAGGAAGGAGGCTGCTATGTTCTAGGACTAGGGTTTTGTGAAGAAAAGAAATGAATGACTAGGATTTATGGATGCGAAGAGTCAAAGGGACATGAATGTCCCTACTCTGATAACCATGTAGAAAATAAAGAAGCTACATTTTTGCTAGAATGGCATAAGTTTATTGTGGCTCGAAGTGTATCAATATATAGAGTTTACAGAGACCAAAGTGGCTAGCTAGTAAGCTTGGCCATCAAGAAATTAAGTAGTAAAGTCAAAAGTGGCTAACTACAAAGCTTGGCCATGAATAAACTAAATAAACCTATTTTTATTTTGTTTCTGATTTATTAGAATACCCAAAATAAGTATATGTCTGAAATGGAATAACTAGATTTTCTTTGGACATCGACCTCTTGTTGTCCTTGATGATTACCCACTTCTATTATTTGGTTAACGAAATTCATGTTCAAGTCTTTGTGAAGAATATTTTTTTTGTGTTGGTACTTGGGTGGGGGGGGGGGGGGGTGCGTGGCGGCGATGGGAATTCTTGATGTGGGTATCCGAAATATGTAGATGATGAAGTGTGGGATTATACAGTGCAGATTCCTACATGGCAGACATTACCAGATGAAAATGGGGAAATTGTCTTAAGGCAATCACCCATTGAGTGCGGTATTTTCTCTTTTACTTGTGTTGCAAATCACATGTATTTCTTCTCGGGGCTGGCTTACTTAACTTCCATCCAGCCCGAACTAGGTAGGAGTTAACTTCTTTTGCGGTCAGTTAACTGAAATATATAATTGCTATATACTGAGGATTGGACAATCAAATTTCTGCTGTAATATATTTATATCTAGATGCAATCTAAGTGCATGTTATGCATTTCTTTTCTGTTGATCAGGTGACTTTTCTACATAAAGGATTTGATGAAACACGTCGTCTTGGTCTACAAAGTGAAATAGAACAGGTATGTTACTCAGAATTGTGAGTGTAATGCGTATATTACCTGTTCATGTATGTTGCATTTTTTCGTTTGTCACATTTGTCATTGAGTGCTTGCGCATTGATTTTCTGTGTGATTGTGGAACTCAGATGGTCAGGCATGTTTCTGATGTTAATGAGACAGGGATGTTGGTCGTTGATTCTGTGGTAAGTTCTCTTGTAACATATACTTCAAAAAGGTCTGCTTTTATGAAGTTTGCTGCTATCTGATTGGGAGTTTTTGAGGATGATACATCTCTTGCAGGTGCCAGGAGGCCCTCCACACATGTGGAGCCTGGTGATGTGCTAGTTCATGTGAATCAGGAGGTGCTTACTTAGTCTCTGACTTCTTTTAACCTTTTTTGTGTAATTTACAGTTATATGGTATGTGTGGCACAAAATTGGGAAGTCATGGAGCACTGAAATTTTGATGATTTTGCATATGTAGATATTTAGACATGCACATTACTTTGAGTTCAATGTGATTGGGTTAGTATGCTGGTCAAATATATCCGTTGTAACTTGGCTTGTATTTTCCTCTCATAGTTTGTATCTGTATAGAGTTTAATGTGATCAGGTTGGTAGGCTGGTTAATTTCTTTAAATATCATAAATTTGATATATAAGGTTGGATTGTGGACCTTTTCTTCTTTTCTTTAATTTTTTTAATCTTTCTATTGTGGAGTTATGTTTGGGAATTAGATACCCTTGCAAACTCTTCAAAGAAATTGGGATATTCATTGTTAAAAAGAATGACTTACTGTTATGATGTAGAAGAGGACTATTATTTTATTGTGCAAGGTGAACCTTGATAAAGGTAAATCCTGCGTATGAATCCTAGATTCCATGTTCTTGTGGCTCTTCAGTTTTATCTTATTAAGATCATATTGCACGAGGATTTTATGTTTCTTCTATTGATTTCTGTTTTAGTCTGTGGGTATGTTTCTATTTTTTCTGGGAATGGGGGTTCTGTGTTTGGTTTCAGTGATGTTGGAGTAGCTTGCGTAAGATCTGTGTTTACAACGTATCTGTAATGGCTGGCTGTATTTGTTGTAGCATATGGAAATAGGTAATATTTCAACCCACACAACTTCAAAGTTATGATGCAGTGGCTGGAACCTTAATAACACGTTTACTTAAAGTTATTTTTACTGTAGATTGAATGAGTGTGTAGATCTAACAAATGTGAATCAGGAGTTTATGGTGGATTCATCTTGGGCAGAATCAAAACTAGCTTCCACTGTGCAATATTATAGGGACATCCTGTACTATGCCAACAAAATGTTAGTTTATAATGTTGCATACAGTTCATATGTCCAGCATGTTCAAATCGTGGTTGCCGAATTGGGAGAAAGACTACGTTTGCTGGCCTCATTACTCTACTACACACCCAATTTGTGCTCAATTCCCAAAAGATAATGCTATTGGATAGATGATTATACAATACTGTTTGGGCCATATTACTTCAATGTTATCTATTTTCTAGACAAACATCTATGCAATGGATAATTCAAATCCTAGGTCACGGTGTAGTATAGCAAAACTTGTGTTAGTTATTAATATGTTATGACTTATTTGAATTTTAGAAAGATGTTGTTTCAAGCTGCATGAACAGATAGTTCATTTCTATGAATTCATTATGTTTAGTGCAGGTAGTTACACAGTTTCTTAAATTGGAGACGTTGCTTGATGATAGCGTAGGCAAGGAGATTGACTTACATATTGAAAGGGGTGGAACTTCGTTGACAGTAAAGCTGATGGTAAACTTGAGGTTTCCTATGCTCCCCCTTATGTGACTTTTGGAAATATCTTGTTTCATTTGATTGTACGGAGTTGACATCGGTAATAAGTTAGTTTTTTTTTCCATCTAAAATGCTACTTTCCTGATATACTTTCATGTTCAGGATTTGCATTCTATAACTCCAAATCACTTCTTAGAAATTAGTGGTGCGGTGATCCACGCTCTTTCTTATCAGCAGGTACAGCTTGTTCCTTCAATAGCATTCCTTAGTTACTGTGTTACATTTAGTATAGACTGTAGTTCTGTCCCTTAAAAGGTTTGGGATTCAGCAAATCATTGGTCACTTATGGTGTCTTGTACTATATTTGGTCTGTTTTTCTGAAGAACAAAGTGGTTTCACAACAGATTGCCTTGTACTCTTAATTAGTTACCATATAATTATATTAAATTATGGTTAAATGTCTTATGCAATTTTATCTGCATTTGTTTACAGGCACGAAACTTTCGTTTTAATTGCGGTCTTGTTTATGTTGTGGAGACTGGGTAAGCCTCCGTGCTTTTAATCCATATTTTCATTCGTTATGTTATTTGGATACTTGCCTACTATAGAGGAGAACAGTGATGACGATGATGGATACTGTTATTTTCGTTACTACTATTATTAAACCCAACTCTGACCACAAGAAGACTATGCGTTGTTATTGATGTATTTTTTGCTTGTGCTTCTTTTTAGAAATATTTTTAATGTTGCATAACTTTCTGTCCAGACTTTTTGATTTTAGTTAATAGTATTTGTTGAAGTTAAGTAACGAGTTTGAATCTGCTGTAGCAAACTTTCTTCTTCTGAACTTAAGTTCTTTTATGGTCATTATGAAATTATCAATACCAGAATAATATGGGAAATCCTAATTTATGTCGAGCATTCTCATAAAAACATGCAGTCAAAAATAAGTTGTGTATATGAAGCCTCTCGTTATAAACGATCAGTGCAAAAAATAAGTTTGTACGTATCATATATTTGTAATCCTTTCTCGCGGTCATATGAACCTGTCAAATTCTAGAAGATCCTGATGCATTTTTCTTTGAAAATGCCCTGTGATTCCCTACTTTCTTGTCTTTTATTAGTTTTCTGAGCTAGTTATAGTAATTCTGAAATTTCCCTTGAACTGGAGTACTGGACCACTTAAATAGCAAATAAAAACTTTTTTGGGTATCATAGAAGTTGTTTTAGATTTGAGATGAACTTATTACGTGTAGCTAACACAGATTCATATGCAATTGATTAGAGAGCCATCCTTTGGAATAAAAAAAGAATTCTTAAATTATAAATACCTTATTTATATGACTTACAGTACTACTCAGGTTTTGTCCTTTCCTTGTTTTTTGCATGAGGTAGGTCAAGACTGTTCAGATCACTTAGAAACCTGATTTTCGTAGTGGACAATATATTGGCTAGGTATACTGTATATTGGTAGTTGTACATTTGTTATACTCTACAAAATGGTGTTTTCAAGCAATAGCAGCTAATGTTGCATGATATAGCAGTTGATATCAGATGAGGTTGGCTAATAAATTAGTTGTGTGCATAGTGAATCTCTTTATACTTTATAGTATTATTTGTTGATTTTCATAGTGAATCTCTTTAAAGCTTCCAAAATAATATCCTAGTGAATCTCTTTATACTTTATAGTACTATTTGGTAATATCTTGAGTGCCATTTTATTCAGGACATGTCAATACCCCTGTTGAGCTTGGTGGCAAAGAGATCATTTGGTAACTAAGTTACTCGACCAAGTTCTGAAGGATGCCTATTGAATGTAGTCGTATCTTGGTACCTACTTTTAAGAATAAGTGAGATATACAAAGTTCTAAGACCATCTCCAATGGGGGTTTCTATCTTCCCTATTTCTATGGAAGAAATCCATTTTAGAAAAAACTTCTCCCAATGGTGATTTCTGTCACCATTTCTATCCTAGGTGGCAATGATGTAGGATGGAAACTTTCTAGGAGGGTTTCTACATGTAGAAACTCTCATAGAAATTCTCCTATCTCTCATGACAATTATTATTGGGCCCCACACCATTAAATTGGTCCTTTTACTATGTGACACATAGGATAGAAATGGAGAACCATTGGAGAGCATTTTTGTATGTCTACAATTTCTATGTAGAAACTCTTCCAACTAGGATAGAAATCTTCTTAAAGTACAATGCCAAGTAAGATAAGAACTCAATTTTAGAAATCACCATTGGAGATGGTCTAACTGTTTGGGGATCAAGTTTAGTCACACGGTCAAACTTGAAAGAGAATATTAACAAAAGAACCAATTATTTCTTAGAATCAATTTGGTTCTATGTCGAGGACTTCCATGGAAGCTATTTACTTACCAAGAACTTTACTGGAAAAAAAAACTAA
This sequence comes from Iris pallida, assembly GCA_029216955.1. NCBI lineage: Eukaryota > Viridiplantae > Streptophyta > Magnoliopsida > Asparagales > Iridaceae > Iris > Iris pallida. The sequence continues at coordinate 7,484,897 of JANAVB010010600.1, forward strand.
AGACTAGCATATTGTTTTCGCCAACTTAAAAAGGTTTATTCTAGGGTTCCTTGAGAGATTAAATGATGGGATTTGGAGAAGAAACAAGTCCTTTACACGCACACACAAAGTCCATATTTATATCCCAAAAAATTTGGGTCGAATGTTGGAATCCTCTTCTTATATTTGGCTCAGTTAAGGGCAATGTCCTATGCAACACTAACAAAAATTATATCATTTAAAACTTAAAACTATGTTCGTCTAGGACTAGACCTACCTCTAGTCTTAGCAGCTCCATTAGCTACTATATTATGACTCCTTAAGGAATCATCAATTGATTTGCGTTGTACATGTCTAGACAACTTAAAAAAACGATTTTCTCTCATCTTGTCTGCAATTGACGCAACCTATAACACCCATGGATACACTCATTTCTTATCCCATCCTCAATGTACTGCCACTTATCTATCTTAACATTCTCATTATGGATGCACTAACTTTATTGACATGTTCTTTTTTATTTACCCAAAACTCAAATCCATATAGCATGACTGGTTTTATAACAGTATTGTAGATTTTTTCTTTCTACTTTAGAGGTATTTTGCGATTAAAAAGTACTCAAGAAGTCTTCCATTTCAACTATTTTGTTTTAATTCTATACATAACATTCTTTTCTCTCTCTCTCTCTCTCTCTATTATTACTCGTAGTATCTGTTGTCCATTTATATGGACAACCTCTTGATTCTATTTTACTACTCTTAGTATCTTTTATTCATTTATATGGACTTCCCCTCATTTCTATTTGACTTCTGATTAAAGTTATATTTTATATACTTTGTTTCCGTTCTAGTAATTTTAAAACCCTTAGATACCAAAGTTTCTCTGAACATTTCTATTTTAGGATCTAACCCTTATATACTCTCATCGACCTACACAATTTCGTCAACTAAGATCATCCACAATGAAACCTACTCTCATCGACCAACACAACCTCGTCAACAAACATCATACACTATGAGACCTCCTCTTGGATATGCCTAGTACTTTCATTAAACTACCGAAATAGACAAGGACTTGATCCTTATGGATTTTACTAGGTAGAGTTGATGATATTGTGTTTGTTGATGACACTAGAGTGTTTAGCTTCTAATTAAAAAAAAGTATTGAGCAAATTAGAACAAAAGGGTACATGAAATGTAACTTTAACAAGTGTAAGAAGGAAACGTAGTCCTTGTTGATGCTAAGAGAGAGGTAAGAGTGATTGTTGTCACTTGTCACTATTTAGGATCATTGGCAAGGGCATTGAGATGGCTGTTCATAGAACTAGAGCAGGATGGTTGAAGTGGACTGCTTCATAGGATGCTGTGTCATTGTAGGATACCCTTGAAATAGAAATAGTTATATAAGCCAGCATTAAGGCCACTCATGATTTGTTACTTGGAACAACATATTCTAAAGGCATCATAGCTGAAATGAGAAGGCCAAGATGGGTGAGTGGCAATACACTAATAAAAATTAAAAATAGCAAAGAAATAACTGCATTTATGCAAAGTTGGATGGTGGTGTCAAGTGAGGATAAGATGTGAGGAAGTCTTATCAGTTGGTGTGGACGTGTGCAACAGGGACCAATAAATGCACTAATTAAGAGCATTAGGCTATCAGGTTAAAGGGAGGTTCTAGAGCTGGGGGTAGACCTAAATGAACTCAGATCAAGGATGCACAAAGGGATGTGGCCTTTATTAATGTTAGATATGAGATGTTTCTTTGTGTTGGATGGAAGATAAAGATTTATGAGGCTGACCCCAATAAATTTCAGGACAAGGGCTTTGTTTTGGAGCCTATGCAATAGCTGAGTAGTTATGGATTGTTTTGAATCATATTCTCTACAAAAGGAAAAAAAAAGGTTATTATGTTTTGTAACAGAAAATTGCATTATTTGCAAATAATTGAGGTCTTCAAATCTGAATTTTATCATCATCACACATGCCTTGTCCATATATATGGGATTTGCAATGTAGCATGACTCAACGTGAACAATCTCTAGAGAAGGCTTCACCAAGTTGGTGCCACTCTGACCATGACAATGGGAGCAAAGAGCGCCTTTCCATAAAATGTGAAAGGCCAAGTTGTGTGTACTTTGGACCTATTTCATGTGCAATTTAAGATGCAACCAGTAGTAAGACTCCAACTTCTTTTAGACCGTGAACGAGTAATGGGAAATTACATTCAACATCCTAGTGGCATCACATTTTATGGCAAAGAGGGCCTTGCCATAAAATGTGAAAGGCCAAGTTGTGTGTATTTTGGACCTATTTCAAGTGCAATTTAAGCTCATGAAACCGGTAGTTAGACTCCAACTTCTCTTAGACCGTGAATGAGTAATGGAAACTACCTTCAACATCCAAGTGGGCATCACATTCTCAAACGTAAATCTGAATTTACCTTCTAGACTCAAAATTGATCTATAATTTACATCGTGGTCTCTATGCAAATTAGTATAGCTAATGCATGTAGGACCCTATTTTCTTGGAGTATGTCATTTATTGTATGTACGAGAATGAGGTCTTATTTGAATTATTTCTTAGCCACAAAGTTTTCTTAGACAAGTTTAAAGTTTAAACAATAAAGCACAAAAACCAGAATTGGAGCACTGTCCTTGTTGGATACATGAGACACGATAAGGATGTGCAAATAATACTGACAAAATTTGGTGCAGTTTCCATATCACATCAAATGTGTCCATACGAGCAGCCTAGTGTGTAAATGATAATATATGTCATCACACTGTTGTTTCAAAACAATGCTTTGATTTTTATCTGTTGCTATTTCATCATTTTCTGTGAATGCTTACTTTGTTGTTTTAATTAGGAACTTCAACATCCGATGAGTTTTTAGTAGGATAAGAAGCATGATGTGTTAGCTATGCCGCTTATTACATATACTGCTTTCCTCACTTCTTGTTTTGAAAATCATTGGGGTTGAGTATTGTCTTGCAGATACGTGCTCTATCGGGCTGGTGTTCCTCGCCATGCCATTATAAAGAAGTTTGCTGGAGAAGAGATATCAAAATTAGATGATCTGATCTCAGTTCTTGCTAAGTTATCGAAAGGTGCACGAGTCCCTTTGGAATACGTAAGCCATTCAGATCAGCATCGAAATAAGGTGAACACTCTTTTAATGTTGTTTTATATAATCAAGCTTCTGTTTGGTGCTTATGCTCTCTGATTGTTTTTAACCCCATAGCTGTTAGCATGCTTTCCTTACATCTTGAATTACTTTGATCTCAATTGAAGCTTCGACTAGGGAATTATAATAGGAATGTTATTCCTTTTCACTCTATGGTTAGTATGTCATAGAGATGAATGCAATTCCCTTTGGCATATTTTATCATCTTACCTCTTCATCTAGACTCTTTATAGTCTAGAAGAACTTGGAGGGTGCTCCTTGTCTGCATGAGCTTAACTGCATAGCCAAAAAGTTAGTCTACCTATCGTCCGACCTACCGCCTAGATTTTATGACATGGCTCTCACATGCTCATTACTACCTTGACTAGGAATTAGCACCAATATAGTGGCTTGACCAACCGGTCACAAACTTTGTGAATTCTTTTATGAAGTTTTCTTATACTCCAAAGTCAATCCCATTCTGATGGAAATGGGTTTGATGATGATAATGGATTGTGGAATTGAAGTAATTGAACCTTTAGTTGTGGAATTGTCAAAATTTATAAAATATTTGGCTTGACCAACCGGTCACAAACTTTGTGAATTCTTTTATGAAGTTTTCTTATACTCCAAAGTCAATCCCATTCTGATGGGAAATGGGTTTGATGATGATAATGGATTGTGGAATTGAATTTATTGAATCTTTAGTTGTGGAATTGTCAAAATTTATAAAATATTTTCATGTGGGAGTCCTTCTATACTCTATTTGCCTTTGTCATTTTATGAATGGAGTATGTAAATGCTCATGGATAACTTGGTTTGGCCTAAAAATATGTGAAACCTACTGAATATTGTCAGTTACTTTCAGGGCCCTGTTGCTCTTAAATGGGTGTTTGATTTGCAGTAATTACATTTCCAGAAATTCTGAAACTAAATTGGAACATTTTTCTTTGTGTTATAGTTCATTCATGCTCTTGTTATGATTTGCCAAGCAATTTTTGAATTGTTTATTATCTAGTGTAAAACTGCATGATAGGAGTCCTAGGATGTAGAAGTTGTTACATGATTGATTCATCACATCTGCATGTGTGGCATGACATCGATTCCCTTATTAATAGCTTAAATTTAATATCCATATATGGGTGATGAAGTTCTCATTTTAAAAAAATTAATGGTACTATACGTGGTAAGTATATTATCAGCTATCAGTTAATCCATCACTCATCATATTTCTGGGAAAAAACTGAGTGCTAAGTGTGGTTCAATCTTACTTTCAATAATTAGGAGCAAAATTTATAAGCTTGTGAATTTCTAAGATGATGCAACTTCTTTTCGTATTTGTTATAAATTTATAGTCATAAATGCCCTTACAAGCGAATTTGGTTGTTAATAATGCATCGTTTTTTTTTTTCCATTTCTTCCAATCCATGTTGCAGTCTGTGCTTGTAACAATGGACCGCCATGAATGGTATGCCCCTCAAATATATACTCGCAACGATATGACAGGCTATTGGAATGCTAGGCCTGCAATACCATCAGGTTATCCCCTGTTCGCATCAAGCTTTCATTCTGATAATATAAAGGCAATGTTAACTACAATGTCAGAGGATAATTCTAGTCCCGCTAAAGCGTAAACATCCATGCAACAATAAAGATTTGGATGAGGGATGCATTAGAATGGAGACCATTGGTGAGAGTAACGTTGAAGTATCTAGCTCAGGTGAAGATTCCAATTTCAAGGTTAAAAGACGACGAATGGAAGAAGATTCATTATTAGATGGAAATATTATAACAAACGGAACTGTGCATGAGCATGATGAACCAAGTTTCCAAAGTCCTCTGAGCTTGGAAGCTGCTGGTCTTTCGGATGATCGGTTAGTAGCAACAAATAATGCTTCTTTAGCGGAACAGGTGATCGAGCCCACACTTGTAATGTTTGAGGTAATAACTGTATTTTTTTTATGGTGCTGCTTGTTTTTACTAACATCTTCAGTGATATCTGTAGACTCTTCATGTTTCAATTTTTTGCGTGAACGATATTGTCTCTAAAATTCGTTGTTGTAGCTTTATGGCTATTTGTTATCTTGTATGCTCTGCCATCAGATTGTTAATTGTACTGCTTTGACCATTGTCCAAATTTGTAAATCTTTCATCACTTTCCATTGTGCTGAAGTAGCCTCCTTCATGAAAAATTCTTGATCATATAATAGTCTACTACTGTTTTTTGTGTGAAGTCTGAGCGAATGCACACACTCTCTCTCTCTCTCTCTCCAAGAAGCAGAAATATATTATTGATATCTTGAGTTCCACGTTTGTGATATAGACCATTTGCACTAACTCTTTAACTATAAAAGACTAGTTTTCATCAGGGTGGACCATGAATTCTAGTCAGCAAGGGATCATAATATACATTTAGCATGGGAGCTCTGAGTTTTGAACCTGAGACCTCCGACATAAAAAGTAAAAACTAACAATTTCACTACTTGGACCACCATTTGGAAATGATTTAATAGTGGAAGCCTAAATGATTAACATCTTCATTTAGAGATATCCAGATTATAGACCATGTGAAATATTTTCCCTTGCTGAGGTTGATAGATGTGTACCTAGGTTGCGCTAATATGACATGGGCACAACAAGAGACATGCATGTACATATTCACACAGCTGGACATGATTGTGAAATATCTGTATATATATATTCACACATATCTATATTTTTGTATGTACATTCGTAAGTACACACATGTAATTTGGATAAAATCTCAATAGATGTATGTGAGTATGCAAGTAAATACATGTAGTTAATGGAAAACCTTGCTTATCAATATCGAAACAACATTATGGTTTACTTGAGGATTGGTGGGATAGATCCACTAATTTGTCACGTCCCGACTCGCCAAATCGGTCGTCATCGCCTTGACTCGAGACAAATCGATCCCACGAGTCGGGACGTGATGCCGTACATGTCTTTATTAGACTTGTACAAGGCAAGAATGTGCACTTGAAATTTTCTTTGAGATGACGAGTTGAAATTAAACAGTGCAGAGAGAGTTGAAGACATAGAATAGGAAGAAATTTAGCTTTTCATTCATAAAACTTGCAAAGTATGTGCAAGGTCATTTTTACATTACATATGCCGTTGCGGCTACATCTTTGAAAACACAAAAGAGAACTCTCGACAAGCTGCCATGAAATAATCCTTGTCGTTCCATTCATTCATGCTCCTTTATACATTTGAACAAAGCCTTCGATCTGAATTGGGCTTCAAAATACTTCAAAATAGGAGAGCTTCGAGCCGCCTCCCGTTCTTCAGCTTCGGTCTAGTCTCGAGCTCCCGCAACGCGCTCGTCACCTGGGGAGTTGGGGGTTAGCACACTTGCTAGTGGATGGGACGAACCCACTCGTCTAAACCGACACTGCTTTTTAAGGATTCTAGCATACAAAGTGATTTTTCTATTTAGAACTATATGATTTGCAGTTCATATCGAAGGCACATTTTAAACAGTAAACAACATAACCAATTCCAACTTATCTTACTACGGCCGTCCTCCTTTCCTGCACAAAATGTACATAATACTTACCACATGCACAAGACAATAGGTGAGCATGCAATCTATCTTATATGCGGTCATTGGTGATATCGACACCATGAAGGATGATTACGTAGCATTGCGACGCGTCCTACCAGTCCAGGTTGCGAGCCTAACTGGAGGTCTCGCAATGCATCGCGCCGAAGCATGATTCCATAATTTTCTCCCAGGCCGATTCGGTTCTAGCGTCCCGGGTACCGTCTCGAGGAAAGCTCACATTGTGCACAAGTCGTCCATGACCATGCGAATGTATGAACAATTTAATATGTATGAAGTAAATTGCATAGCGTAGACATTATTAAACCACATCATTTCTACTCGTTCAAGAGTTCTTTTCTTCATTATGTTTTGCTGAACATGAAATAAATTCTCTCTTTCCTATAACTTTATCTTTTCTCTACTTAGTGCGAAATTTATAAATTCGGAGTTAACTTCTCTAAGTTGCTATATTATCCCAAGTTCTTGATTTTAGTGGCAAAGCATACATCCAGTTAGCATCATCGATTTGAACGTTGAACTTTAAGAATTTTGTTGGCGGGAAGGAGAGAAAAGAAGGGGCTGAAGAACCACCCACCTAGAGAGATTGCGCCGAGAGTAGGAGAACGCTTCGCGACGGTCAAGCGTCAGTTACACGAACTCCTGCAATGGCACGAGCATCGAATTAGAATCCTTCCTTCAATCCTTCCTTCGAAATTCCCAAAGAAGCATTCAGAAATCGACGCGAAAGCACACTTATCAAACCCACGCAACAATTCATTCAGAAAGCCAAGAAAACCAACAGAAGACTGGTTGCGTCGCTCTCCTTAGAGTTCATTTGCCAAGACAGTCTGCTGCATCTAGGACTTATTTCAGCAGTAGCCGATCCATTAGTTGGAACGGTACTCATATCATTCGTCCAAATCGATTTTATTGATGTCATGGTTTTCGTATATCAAACTCGTCACTGAGTCAGGCTAGCCATCTATGTTCCCGACCATGTCTGACTTGCCACGAGCCTATTACATAGTGCTTCGCCCCAACGGGAGCGGGGCACTACAGTTATATCTTTAGCATAACACCTTACTAACTCAAGATAAAACTGGAAAGTTCCAAAATACTGTTTAGACTCAACAATAAAATTCGAATGCTTGAAGCAACATATGAGTTTGTAAAACTCATGGCCTTCTTAATGGCCGATTTCTTACTTATCCACATGAAATTTTGCATCTATGAATTATATATGCACCGAAACATTTAACTGCATATATTTATTATTAAATTGTTAGGAGCCATAGAAGAATCTCTCATTCTTTTGCTCCTATATCATATCTAGTGCTTATTTCCTTACTATTACAAATCAAGTTGTAATGTGCAAAATTACATCTACAGAACTTCAATGCTCTGTCACCATTAGTAACACTTGCTTTTAGTATATAAAGGGGCTCGGTTATCCATAAATATCCTTTAATTCACACCATAACAGAACTATCATGTTGTTAGTTAGATATCAAATTGATTTCCATATATTTTCCATTAGTGGTGAATAAGAATAACATTAGAGGATACCAATTATGATCCCAAAAAAAAGGGTTCACCCAAACTTTAGATGGTAGTGGGGGCCCCAAAATATTTGGACCATGCTAAATTAATGCCATCTTTTCCAAACATACTAAAGCAGAACCGATTTAGATTAAAAAAAATTATCAAAGAAACTAAAGCACCGACATTACTAATAACTTTCTATTACAAAATCAAATTCGAATACACAACAAACACCCCGAACAATCTGCGGTCTCTTAATTGATGGATCATCTCATGATTGACTTTTTTTATATATAAAAAAAATCAAATATACATAAGGAGGGATTAAAGCGTTGGATCATAAAAAATTTGATCGAACAATCAAAATCCTAAATTAAATTGGATTGAACTATTTAGGGTTCCAAAAAATCAGCAAAAATTTAATTCTAAAACTTCGATCTCATAAATCAAACAGGAAGGCTCTGATACCACTTGTGAGCAAGTAATGTGCATGTTGATTCATGAGATGAAGAACAAAACTAAATACGGAAGCGTACCTGAATCCATTGTCTTTGTTCGACGGATCTTGAAGCAGACGTCTCTTTATGGGGTTTCATCTTCCAACCCGCTACGACCATTAATAACAAAGATCAAATCTTTGTTCCTCTCTTTATTGATGGGGATATATAAGAGAATAGAGAAAACCATCTCTTTGGTGGTCGTATGAGTTGCGGACCATAACCCTAATGAATACATATATTTATATGTAGTGATATTTCTAATTTGGTCCCTCATCAAATTAGATTTATCTACGGTATCTACACATTAATTCCATGACAATTATACCCTTAAGTCAATTTTTCAAATAGACCACTTTAATTTGGCTTAATTATTTAGATTGTCCAACACAATTAATTTTACATGTGTGGCCCATATAAATGAATAATTCCAACGGACAGTGGTACAAAGAATTATAGTAAGAGCAGGGCCGGCCCAGGAGTCGGATTGTATTCATCTCCCTTGTCCCTCAACTCTAGGGAAAAAGATATCAAAACAAATAACAACAAGCTGAAAGCTATAAATATTATAGCCTAGAAAAATAAGACCAATAATTTTTTTTACAAACGCTAAGAAGTCAATTGTCTCCGGTTCTGACGGGGGCGTGGAGCTCGGATTAATTTCGAGGTTCCTCTATTGATTCCTGAGCCACTCGAGGCCTTCCAAGTGAAATCACGAAATATGGACATGGAAGATTGTCGGTTCAACTGATAGAGAGGAGTTTGGGTGGACCGCAATACTCTTCGCGGAGAGCTGGAAAACTTAGGGGACTAGAGGCATGGGCGGATCCACATGCAGTGGACTTGGGGCCTGGACCCCAATGATTTTTTTTTTTAATTTAGTATTTGTTATATGTCCATTCCAAATTTATTGGCTGGGATTTTAATTTAGAAGCAAGTCATAGAAGCATACTACTACATACTTTCAATTTATGCTTTATGCTTCTAAAGTATGCTAAATTAGAATAATTATTTGGACATGTAACAAACACGTGAATTTCTTCTATTAACTTACAAATTAGAAACATACTTTGGAATATAACAAATAATAAAAATTTCCAAATGCTTAGTAATTTTTTATAGAAAGTATGCTTCATAGAAGAAAAAAAAAGTTGTTTATAAATAATGTTGTAGTTAAATGTTTTCAAAGTATAAAACTTGCTATGAGCTCATTGTGATATGTAATACTGTATTAAAAATGATGTTATAGTTAGACTTCTTTGACACACATTGACAGTTTGAAGTATACTTAACCAGTGGACAAAGGGGTTCATTATACAACTTTATACTCATTGCTTCAACATTTAGTTTTGGGCTCCCACACTTTTCCTAACTTAATTATCCGTTGTTTTCTTAATCATTATTGAATAAAATAGGACTAGTTTGTGTTTAGATCCTCAATTTTATACCAACTTAGAATTTAAGTCCTAACATGTCCAATTGCAAAATTTGGATCCCGAATATTGCTTTTTTATTTCCTTTTTCTCGTTATGTCCTTCCTCCCACTACCTGAGAATGAAATTTTTCTATATAAAATGGAGTGTATAATGGGAAAGATTGAAGGGAAAAAAAAGAAGACAAATTTTGAGTTGCCCCCCACTTTCTTTACCATAATTCAAGGTACACTCCACTGAGTTACCATAATGCATGAAATTCTCCACTTTTAATTGAAACCGTCAATGCCTAAAAGTCAACTCCTTTGACCCCCCAATTTAATTGGGATGCAATTTAAATTATAATCAAAATACCCTCAAATAAGTAGGATGCACCTTAAATTATGGTAAAATAAGTGGGGTGTAACTCAAAAAATTTATTTTTATTTATGTAAGTAAAAGTAGTTGACTGTTACTCTTGACAATTTTCGTTAAAAGTTTGGAGGTTTAATGCATTATGGTAATTAGGTGGGGTGTACCTTGAATTATGATAAAATAAGTGTGGGACAACTCAAAATTTCTATTAAAAAAATACATGACCTAAAATTTTCAACTGGACATGATAGAGCTTATTAAACTATAAGATGGTATAAAATCCAGGATCTAAACTCTAATTAGTCCTAAAAAAGCATCAATTACAAGTATAATTAGCTTTTATGTATGTACTTTTGTTGAACGTCATAATTAAGCTTCATCCTTTTTTTTCCTGGAAATTGCTGAGAAATCCAATTTCGGGGTTTGTTTTTATGAAAAACTCACCCGCATGATGGATTTTATGAAATGTCCATAATTATATATTATCACGTTAAATATTCCAAGATTTTCTTTAGATGTTCTGTATTTACAAAATTAATACCATAACTACCCGTTCGCACAAACTCAGATTTGGATTGCGATTCTCTTCTTCTTCTTCTTCTTCACGAGAGATCTGAATTCCATTGCTCTCATCTTCAAAGATATCGCAAAGATCGTTCGTAGTTCACTGTGTTTTTCTTCAGTCGAACTTCGATCATCGCTCATCATCATCATCATCTTCGTGGAGAGATTTGAAGGTTTCCGGCGATTAGGTCAATTGTGGAGAGAGGATCTTCTTCTTCTATTCCATAAGAGTTGGCATCGTTTTGGAAGAAGAACGAAACTCTTTATTCCTGACAAATTTTTTCTAAAAAAACAAAAAATTTGGTTTCTGTCAACTGTTTTTCATCATTCTCCGTGATTTTAACACAGAGAATGACCATTCTTCGTGATTTATAATACGGAGAATGACCGTTATTCGTGTTAAAACCACGGAGAATGGCATTCTCCGTGTTAAAATGACGGAGAATGGCAATTCTTTAGGTTTTAACATGGAGAATGGTCACATGGAGAATGACCATTCTCCGTCTTTTTAGCACGAAGAATAGCAATTCTCCGTGGTTTTAACACGGTAAAATGACGGAGAATGACCGTTCTCCGTGATTTTAAGAACGGAGAATGGTCATTCTTCGTGATTTTAAGATGACGGCGAATGGCCATTTTTCGTCATTTTAACACAGAGAATGGTCATTATCCTGCATTTAACAAGAAGAATGGCCATCCTCCGTGATATTAGCACTGAGAATTGCCACTCTCCGTGATATTACCACGGAGAATTGTCATTCTCCTGCATTTTATGGTCAGTTGAAAATTTGGAGGACCATAACTTTTGATTGGGAGGTCGAAACGAGGCCCGGTTTGTCGCAAAATGAGCGTATCTCCGAGGAGCCTGAGATAAATAGTTTCACCGTTTGTCGGCCTTCCGAAATTTTAGAAGCGCAAAAAATGATGTTTGGACCTCCGTTTTAACAGTTTTGCCGTTTGTCGGTCTTTTCGAAATTTTTTGACGAGTTTTTGAAGTAAGGTTTGAAGATTTTTTAGAAGAAAACCTAGATTCGAAAGTGAGCATCATATGGAAGAAGAGGAAGTATCGAAACGTTTTTTTAAGAGTAGTTTCGTGGGTGTTTTTAATAAATTAGAAGGAAGGACAAAAAGGTCATTCGGAACCCCCTTTATATATATATATAGAGAGAGAGAATAAGGAAGGTGAGGTGCCACCTCATGGTGAGGTGGCTATGTATCACTTTCCCATGCTATCATCATGCACTTGCACACTTTTTGATGCATAATAATGGCACGGTATATATATATATATATATATATATATATATATATATATAGAGAGAGAGAGAGAGAGAGAGAGAGAGAGAATGTATATTTACTTATTTACCCCCACTCTATTTATAAGAAAAAAAACCCTAGGTCAAAACCTCTCTCATTTTTTTTCTAATGCTGGCCGCCTCTCTCTCTTCTCTGGGAAGAGAGGGCACTCTCCTATGTGCCTCTTTTCGGCATCTCTCTCCCCCTCTCCCGAAGCACCACGACTCTCCCTCTCCTGAAACCACTCCCACGTCGACTCAGTGAAGCCGATGGTTGAAGGGAGCAATTGTCGTCGAGATTTGATGGAGCAGATGGTTGAAGGTGGAGAGAGAGAGAGATGGTTGAAGGGGGCAGTTGTCTCCCAAAACCACTCTCAGTGAACACGAGAAGAAAGTCTCGACGACGACGGCGAGGCATCAAACACGTGAGAGGAGTTTAGCTTTGGTTGCTTTCATTTTTTGAAGCTATTAAAAATAGTTATTTTTAATCATGTCTACATAATTTTTTGTTTGCTCTTCCTGAGTTCCTGTACTTCTTCCTAAATGAGTTTAATTTATGCCCCATTTTTTTAAATTGAATTGCAGTTTTTTGCTCTTCTTCTACCTCATGTATATGTAAGCAGTTTCACGTATATAAAGTTTAATTCTGCCTAGCATTTTTTTGGACTGTTTGTATCGGTGAAGAATCGAACCGACGGAGAACCGATTTTGTTTAATTTCGGTTTCGTTTTTTTTATTTTAATAGAAACGGTTCGGTTTTCGGTTTTTGAAAATACGGTTTTCGGTTTAGTCGGTTTTAGTAAAATCAGTTTTGTTTGAACATAACCGAACCGTTGCTCACCCCTTCCACCAATTTATCTATTTAATCCAAATGCCCTCTTTAGATTGAGGAAGGTATTATCATAGTCCAAATATCCTCTTTACTTGTTTGAGCAAAAGCAACAAAATGAAGAGTTGCAAGAAGCTTCTAAGACTGCAAGAAGCTTCTAAGACTTATGGGTGTGCCTGTAATCAAGGTGAAGCAACATAATAAGTTACTTTAATTTTTTTTATCCCTATACCATAATTAGTTTATTGGTGTTTTTTATCAACAAATCATGACAAGTACTTTTCATTTTCATCATCTAATTCTTACTCGTGCTTTGGTTTCTGTAGGCACCTTCTGAAGGTGAAGCTGAGTGTGCCTTGCTTGCCAAAAATGACAAGGTATGACATTGGACGTCTCTACTTAACTTTTTGTTGAATTAGTATTCTGATTTTAGTTATTGATCTGTAGGTATTTGCAGTGGCCTCAAATGATGTGGATACACTGGCGTTTGGGGCCCCACGTGTTATTCATAATCTCTACGATGCAAGTTTTTCTGTAGTAGAACATAATTGCATTGTTTAATATTCTTATGTAACTAAGAATCAATTGATAGATTGGTGCATCCTATGTGGTGTCACTATTGTGGAAGTATTAAAGGTAAGCTGCTTATACATCCTTATTGAGTTTGATAAACTTCCTATCGTTTGGTTACTCTAAGATTTACATGTTACGGAAAGGTGCACCTCACTCTTTTTTCAGAGTTCTATAATTTTCATTTTTGAGTGGGTTTAATTTTATGTTCAGATGGTTCTCCATCTTAGATTAGACAAATAATTTAAAAATCTGTTGCTGTCGTGACTTTCCTTAAAACGTAGAAAGGAAATGGGCAAACGGTCTACGACCACAAAGATAGAGTCGTGAACAAACAACGAGTTAGGTTGAAATGGTGTGGCCTAGAAATTTATTCATTTAAAGCGGTCCTTAGCAGCTTTTATCTTTTCAATTGGCTGTAACACAAAAAGAAATTCAGTTGAAAACATGAAAATTAACTAAAAGAATAAAAATGCTTGAAGGGAATTATTGTTCGGATGCATGCCTTGGTAAGCAGATCATTGTCGAAGTCCTTTTCCTTCACCAGAAAGTTGACTAGACCCTAGAAATAACGAAAAAACTAAATACTTATCTAAGCTACAATGATATTTACGGTGCAACTTTAAACCAAATGTTACCTCCTCATCTGGAATAGTCCACCTGAGCACGTCTTCAGGTATCCGATACCTGATAATTAAAATATTTCTCCAAACTGTTGATATAACAATATTTAAAACGTACTATAAAACTATATTAGCACTCAGCAGGCAAAAGAGTTTGGACATCATCATAAACTCAAAGGACCAATGGATAGGCCCATTTTCTTTCTACGTTTTAAGGAAAGTCACGACAGCAACATATTTTTAAATTATTTGTCTAATCTAAGATGGAGAACCATCTGAACATAAAATTAAACCCACTCAAGCTAGAAATATACACCATAAAATTAAAAGAAGCTAGAAATATACACCATAAAATTAAAAGAAGCTAGAAATTAGGAATGAAAATTATAGAACTCTGAAATAAGAGTGAGGTGCACCTTTCGGTATTTATGTTCTCTAAAATATTTTCTACCGAACCATGCCGGAGGTACACAACAACATGTAAATCTTAGAGGAACCAAACGATAGAAAGTTTATCAAACTCAATAACCATAAGGATGTATAAGCAGCTTACCTTTAATACTTCCACAATAGTGACACCACATTGGATGCACCAATCTATCATTTGATCCTTAGTTACATAAGAATATTAAACAATGCAATTATGGTGTACAAAACAAAAATGAAATTCATAATTTAAAGTACCTTGACTAGTTCAAATTCTAATACAGAAAAACTTGCGTCGTAGAGATTATGAATAACACGTGGGGCCCCAAATGCCAGTGTATCCACATCATTTGAGGCCACTGCAAATACCTACAGATCAATAACTAAAATCAGAATACTAATCTGCAAATACCTACAGATCAATAACTAAAATCAGAATACTAATTCAACAAAAGGTTAAGTACTCAGCTTCAGCTTCAGAAGGTGTCTACAGAAACCAAAAACCTAGTTTTTGATCCGTTTGACCAGAAAGATTTGATCTCTGATTGAATAATGGAATTGGACTATGCTCCAAAAAAAAGTCCAAACTTGAAAACCTAGAATGGATATCAGCAATGAAGCCAACATCAACCCCTTTTCGATCGGCCCGGCGGTCGACGTTGGCCGCACCATCGCCTTCCGCGTGCTCTTCTGCACGCCAGTCTCCCACTTCCGCCACCAGATCGTGCGGCTCCTTCGGATCTCGCTCCGGAGGCTCAGATAGTACGCTCTGCCGGTGGTCTCGTGACCCTGGTGGCGCTCCTGCTGCGGAGGTTCACCAATGTGAGGTTGCGGGAGGAGTCGGCGTACCGACACAAGTTCTGGAGGAACATGAGGAGTGCGCTAAGCTACAAGGAGTGGTCCCACGCCGCCAAGATGTTCGACAGGGAGATGCCGAGGACGAGCGAGTCGGATTTGTACGACGAGGAGCTGGTGAGGAACAAGCTTCAGGAGTTGAGGCAGAGGAGGGAGGAAGGGTCCTTACTCTCAGCTTCACAAGGGCAGGCTTCAGGTACTTACTCTCCGTCATGAAAATGTGTCTTCATTCGCCATTTCATTATTATTTCTTTGGGGTTAATACTACAAATGCATTGGATTAAACAACATGTTGGCAATTTCAGCATATTTGTGGAATAATATTAAGTTGGTATACAACAAAAATGATAGAAGACCTTGGTTATTTCTTAATAGAAAAGTGTTAAGTCTACAACCAAATACTTACAACATTCTTACACCTCTCTCCCACCCCCTTACACATAGATTCCACCGGGTCCTACCTCCCCTCTCAACCCCCGTGCTACATGGCTCCACCCGACCCCACCACTTCCCCCCTCTTCCAATCGAAGTCCGACACGTGGCGGTTGTAAGAGGGTTGTAAACATTTGGTTGTAGGCATAGCAAAGCTCTTCTTAATAAGGGTTATATATGTTCTCTTGTGATTTGTAACTTGGGGAAATTAGGATGTATCACTCCGAAATTCCACAAGGGGCTGTTTGGATACTTATAACTCCTCGAAAGTGTGGAAGTGCCACTTTTAACATATTGCAATGAAATACACTTACAATGAAAGTGTGAATGTATCGCTTCCAAAATATGTTTGGATACATAGTTTTTTGCCCCCGCAAGTGAGGAGTTTCAAACCATTTTCTTTGGATGACAACGTGAAAGTGTAGGTGAGAAATAAATAAGTATAGGGCATGGCCACTTGCAATGGAGTATAAAAAGTGATACTTTCAGTTGCAATGAAATGTCATATCACAACTACTTGCAAGAGATATCCAAACACTGAAACCACCTAGACCAATGATCAATTGCAATGAAAGTGGCAGTTTCAAGTCACTTTCAATGCTCTCTCACCTATCCAAGTGCGAGAAGTACAAATGATTTGAAGGCTAATTATGTTTGTTGAGTTTGTTGTCTGTCAATCTTAAATCCTTAGAACTTTGTAAATCATCTGATCGTGAGCATAATCACACTCCAATGGTAGGAATATAACTAATACACACTAGAATAGACTTACTTTCTAGATTTAAACTCTAGTACCTTTCTAGTACATACCTCCAAATGCTTGGTTTTGTAGAAAATTAAAGAAAAAAAACACAGTGCACACCCATGTTGCTAGAACCAATACCCCACACTGATCCCTGATAAGCGATAACGAGATGAGTATCCTTCAAAGAATAATGCTAAGTTTACAACCCCGTACAACCATCTCCTTAAAACCTTCAAATGATAGATCATACATGTAAAACCCTAACAACAACATATGAATACCTCTCAAGTTATTAAACAATATTGTTCAATTCATCCGGCCCCACTTTGGTAATCTATAATCAAGGTTGTGAAAAGCGTTAGTCGGGCGGACACCCGCCGCCTAGCGCCTAGCCTGTCTAGGCGGCCACCTAGTGTAACACCCACTTTTCTAAAATGAGGATAATTTTGAACTTTTGTAATTATAATCATTAAATAATAAGATTTAAATCATGTTATAATTTTTGGTAATTTTTAATTAATTTAAAAACAATTTAAATCTGTGAATTGTGATTTTGATGTGTTGCTAGTAAAACCCTAGAGACTACTTGACCTAAAGCCTAACATGACCAAGGAGACCTAACCATGTGATTAGGATGACTAATTATCATTTTTGGCCTAGGGGTATTTTGGTCATTTTTGAACTTTTAGTTAATATGAATTTTGTTTGATTTAATATGGTGCTAATCTATTTGTTAGAGACTAACCTAGTATTGACCTAACCTAGATGTTGGTCATGAGCATAGAGGCTTAGTTAGAGGGTTACAAACTTAATGGCTAAGTTAGATAATATCTAGATATTAGTTGAGATTAGATATTTGTTAGGAATTAGATATTTTCACTTGGGCTTTAACTTGAGAGCTAAGTATTCATTATGGAGAGAAGCCCATAGCCCAACCATGCTCTAAACCCTAACCCTAGCTCATTCCAACAGCCATCAAGCATCCTAACCCCTCTAGATAACATCTCATAATCAAGTTCTTGCCTCTTTTTCATTCCTACACAAAGCCCTAACATTGTTCTTTCCCAAATCACCCAAATTCTTTATTTCTCCTCCAAATTGAGTTTAGTCTTTTGCATTGGACTCTATTTCTGCTATAGAGGCTTTTGTGGACTAGCTAGCAAGGATTCAAAGGCTTGAGACCATTGCAAGTTGGAGAAAAGACCCTCATTCATAGGCTTTTCATTGAGATTTACTCTCAATAGGTAAAACCCCTCAAATTGATTCAAAATTCCATTTTCTTTCCATAGATGCATTCATTTAGGTATACCCTAGCTGTACACCAAGTTTGGTAGGATTTCGAGTCCATTTGATATGTGTATCGGACACGTATCTGTGTCCTATACAAAGTGTTTGATGAAATGTCACTGTGGGACTTTTGTTCATGTTTTCTGAAACAAATTACATATTTGAGTAGCCCTTGGCATGCTAATCACAGATCTATAACTCTGAGCACGTTTTGGTATCGTGTCGTGTCCAAAATGGACACGAACGTGCAGCACGAGGCCACGTGCGCGTGTCCTGCTACTGTGCTGTTAGTGTGCGCTGTACAGGCCACGTGACAGTGTGTCACTTGGCATAGACGAGGAAGCAGTGACTGTCGTGTCACCCCTCGAGTCTCGTAGCCTATTGTGTCGTGTCGGACACGATATTGGACGTGCACTGGTTTTACACTGTGGCTGTGCACTGTGTTTATCCCTACTGATACGCGTGTCGTATCAATTGTGGACACAACGTGGACTCTTTGTGACGTGTCGTTCGTGTCGCCCTATATCAGAGCTACGTGTGGACGTGAACACGTGTCATCTTATGGCTTGTGTCGTGTCCACGAAGACAACCCCACCGCACCACACTGCTTTATATATTTTTCTGATACTGTTCTGTAAATGCAATTTGACACTCGTGTCCAGCAATGTGGACACGAGACACCCCCCGACACGTATAATATGTATAACCCTCTGTGCACATAAATTTGATATTTAATTGGGTGTTCGAATTCTTTTTGGGTTTACTTTTGATCGGGTTTCCATTCACTGACACTGTGACACAGGGACTGTGACTTTGTTTTGAGATATTTGAATGATTAATATCCGAGCTTTTAATGATAATTCAACTGAATTTAAATGTTAGATAGAACTGTGATATAATGAATAAACTTGAGAATGAGGAATGATAACATGGGTTGAATATTAATTGAGATCGATACTTTTGAATGATTTGCTGTGTTGTTCAAGAAACTGAGAACTTAATGATTCACCTGAGATTTCGAATGCTAATGCACTGAAACTTGAAGAACTGTTTGTATGAACCTGAGATTCTAAATATAATGATTTAACTTGAGTTTAAGTCACATGTCAACTGTGGACAATATTAACCTGAGATTTCGAAATGTTTGATAGCCTGAGTTAGTTTGGTAATGTGATACCTGAGTTTGAAACTGAGAATTCAAATGCAAATATGTAACATGTTTTGAATACACTGTTAAACCTGAGATGAAGGCATATAGAAATCTGAGTTAGTTGTACACTGTGTGATTGAAACTGAGTTTTCGAATGCTTTAGACTGACTATGATGTCCACCATTTAATATGTTAACCTGAATTGTTATGCAATGATATCTGAGAATTAGTATAAGGTATTACCTGAGTTAAATGTTTAACCTGAAACTTAGCTAATGAGGAAAACCTGAGAACTGAGTACACTGTTAACCTGAAATTGAATACTTGTAATAACCTGAGATTGTTTATAAACCCTGGGATACAAGAACCTGAGTTGCAAATGTATAACCTGAGTTTGGTTCAAAACTGAGAACTTAACTTATTGAAAACTGAATATGTACTTGATATCTGAGTTTCATGTATATACCCATTATTTAATATGCAATTACCTGAGATTTGATGCAAGAGATGCCTGGGTTTGAGTCTTGTAAGACTGAGTATATATGTTCACTGTTGCTCTTAACTAAAACTGAGTTACACTTTGAAACTGAGGACGTAATATAAGTGAACCTGAGAACTTGTATGAACCTGAGATGTGAAGAACATGAGAATGTTGTATGAAAACTGAGAGCACACACCACAGTTCACTGTCTACTTGAGCACACACACCATCTCTCATTCTAACTCTCTCTATTTATTTACATGTCTCCCTTACCTAACTATTTCACCCTCTCTATGTATAATATATATTTGTATTGTGATATATATATATTGAGTTGTAATGTCCATAGTATTTGCACTATTGATATGTAATCTGGGTCTTGTATGCTTAGGCTTGGCTTAGACCTAGACTTGCTTGTTAGACTTGAGTTGACCTAGATTGGACTAGTAGACCTAGTTTGACTTTACAGTTGACTAGAGTTGACCAAGTGTTGACTTTGGCCCAGATTGACCTAGAAACATGTAGACTGCATTGTACTCTTCATTTATAACCCCATTGGCTACATCTTGACTTGTGTTGCTCTAAATAGGACTCAGATACCTCGCTTCGGACTTTATATTTCTCACAGACATTCAGATTGTATGCGAGTACATTCTCTGATCGTTTCATACTTGCTAGGACTTATATTCTTGCTCTAGACTACATTACTTGATGTTGTCACGTTGTTATCACGGATTGGTGCTATATAGATCTTTTCATGAGATGTTATCCCCCTTTGCGGACGCATCGGATACTTTGTCATGTGTTTCCAAGGTTATAAACGGCGGTAGGCGGGTGTGCGGCGGAGAGAGTCCGCCTACCGCCTAGGCCGCCTAGGCGGTCGATACATTTGAATACTTTTTACTATTTTGTCACTTTTTTGTGTATAATATGCATATTTTAAGGGTGTTCCATACATAACTAAGTTGTAGAACGAAGATTAATAAAGTTTTAGTTTTGTAAAAGTGAACCATAGGCCCATAATACTTAAAAAGACCTTTTTGGCCAAAATATTTTGTTAAGTATTGCTCTGTCTAGGCGCCGCCTACGCCACGTCACCTCCGCCTATGCCGCCAACCTCCGTTGGCCGCCTACTCCACCGCCTACCGAAAAGCGGTGCGGAGAGGGACCGCCTACATTTCTTCAACGTTTCATGTATAATACTCTATTGCATGTTTTATATTTCCTGCATTATATGATCTGCATGAGATGTTTTGTGCTCGTTCCTGTCCTGACTGGACATGTTGAAAATATTACAGGTAACTTGGATATTCACAGCTAGCCTAGAGGACCAGTGGAGCTTGGAGTAGATTGCTATTTTATGGTTTAGTTTCTCTTTAGAACTGGTATTGTAATAAGTGAAGATTTGAGTTGTATTTGAGATTGTTGAGATGTTATTTTAGTAGTTTATTTAAGTTGTTTTGAGTTTTATATAGTTGTTAGACTTCTGTGTTATCTTATCGTGCTTAGATTGTGATTGAGTATTATCATATCTTATGCTTGTCCTCCATTCGGAGTTGAGATTGTGACAGGTACATTATATATATATTTGTGTGAGTTGTTTAGTTAGCGACCTAGAACAGCATTCTACTGCCGATTCTGCGGCATAGGCTGGGCACTGTTACGTACTTGTACCCTTATACCGGGTGCGGGTCGTGACACCTAGGTCTAGGTGGCTCAAGATTAAATAAATAGGGTTACTCATGAAATCATAAAACAATTCCTCAAATGGCAACTTGCTATAAACTTTTATCTAGTTGAAATTTCCTACTTTTTCAGGCGAGGAGACATTCTAGTCAGTTATAAGAGTACCTTCCCCACCTTGATTGTTCGTCGAGCAATTTGTTCATACTGAGTTATTTAAGTAGGAAATCTACGGACATTCTGACTAAACAATCTGTTTTGATTTTTGATTTTTTATTGGTTAAAACTTAAATGCTTAATTGACTTTGGAGCCCATTTTTTGTTGCTATGCAGGTGCGTAAACTCATAAAAGAATACATCGATGAAGTTTCAACCCAACTGAAAATGGTTTGCGACTTTGATTCTGAGGAGTTACTCTTGGAAGAGAGACCGCCTTTCATGCATGAGACGAGGCATGCCTTTGGGAGGACGGCCCTTCTGTTAAGTGGCGGTGCATCATTGGGCTCTTTCCGTGTGGGTGTAGTGAAAACATTAGTAGAGAATAAACTTCTTCCAAGGATAATTGCAGGATCTAGTGTTGGTTCTATTGTGTATTCTATTGTAGCAAAACAGTCATGGCCTGAGCTTGAGAGTTTCTTTGAGGACTCTTTGGATTCTTTGCAATTCTTTGATCAGATGGGTGGAATTTTTGCAGTGGTTAAGCGGGTTGTGATGCAAGGGGCAGTTGACGATAATAGGCAGTTGCAGAGGCTTCTGAGGAATCTCACAAGCAACTTAACATTCCAAGAGGCTTATGATATGACTGGTCGTGTTCTTGGTGTCACTGTTTGGTCTCCAAGGAAGCATGAGCCACCACGATGCCTGAACTATCTGACTTCACCTCATGTTGTTATGTGGAGTGCTGTCACTGCTTGTGCATTTCCTGGTCTTTTTGAGGCTCAGGAACTGATGGCGAAGGATAGGTTTGGTGAAATTGTTCCATTTCATGCGCCCTTTCCATTTGGCCGGCGCCCGGAGGATGGACAGGGAGCCTCAGTTCGCCGCTGGAGAGATGAAAGTTTGGAGAGTGACCTGCCTATGATTCAGCTGAAGGAAGTATTCAATGTTAACCATTTCATAGTCAGCCAGGCCAATCCTCACATAGCCCCACTATTGAGGAGGAAAGAACTTTTAAGATCCTATGGAGGCAACTTTGCTGTCAAGGTAGTAAGTCATAAACTTCAAAGTTCAAACCTCCTTATTTTTTATAATGCAAGTGATGATACGTGGGGAAAGTAACGGTTAAGGAAAAATATGCTATATATTATTTAACTTTCACTACTGTTAAACAACCACATTTGTTGGCAGGGACCAAAAATTTTGTTAGTTAAAACTTAAAAGTGACGTGGACTCCAAGTCATCTCTAAGGATGAAAATATTCCTATCCTAAAATGACAAGCTCTTCTCCATTTAACCAAAATTCCCAATTCTCCATTTCCTTCATCCATTCAAAGGGGTTCTCTCTCTCTAACACACGCACATCCTTCACCTTTTGAACTGCAACCAATGGTCTAGAATGCTAATAGTCCGTAGATTGAGTTAGAGGCTAATACCTTGTTTCTCAATCATTTTGTTGAGAGCCAGCTCCTGTTTCATATTCTTGGTGAAATATTTTGCGTAATCTTTACTACTTTTCATAAGAAACCTTGGAGAGAGGAATACACAAATAGTCAAATATATTGGAAGGAGGTTATTTGACATAATACCACCAATTATTGGTGGAAGGAGGGATGTATGGGCTTGAGATTTTGCTCCCGCTGCTTACCTTCACCTTATTACCATAGGGGTAGTGAAATGCAAATATTACAAATGTTACTGAAACATGAGATACCTGTAAAAATCTGATTTCTTTATAATTTTCCTTTGTGCCAACTGAATCTGCCAATGAGAGAGAGAGGCTAGGTGTGAGAGTAGATGTAATCAGATTTATAACGTAATAAAGTTGTTTAAAGTCCACACTGATAAATGTCTCAATGTTCAGGATTTTGTGCTGGTAGCATCTTGTGGGTTATTGGTTTTGTACAGTAGTAGTGAGTTTGATATGCTAACTAGATGATGCCAGCATGCTGCCTTATTTGGTCATAGTGTGGTACACTTGACCCCTTCTGATTGCCGTGTATAAATTCAAACGTCCGCGAGAACCATCAGTTCTGACAAAACATCTGCTGTATTTGCATTTGCAGCTGCAAAATTGACTCGTGAGTCCTTAATTTCAAAAAATGTGAATCACCAATTAATATTCTGTACAAGTTGCTAGCTGTAAGCAAGTTGGATGTGAAAAACTACTTTGAGCTTCAGAAGCAAATTATTATGAAATTGATGTTTCTTATTTATTGATAATTGGAGGTTGTCACTTTTATCGTTTCAAATATCAAATCTAAGGTTTTTCAGCAGTCTCTTAAAGTTTTTCAGCAGGATTTTTGCTAATTATATAATTTTCCATTATGTGTTAACAAAATAACTTTTGTTTGTTTTTGCAGATATAGTCGCCATGACAAAAGGTCTAAATTACCTGGGTGGATTTTGTCACATTTACATGATGCTCACCTTAATCTGAGCACAGACACGGCATTGCATATTGCACGAGAGGTGGGTACTCGATCTTCTTCTCACTTGTAAGTCACGTGGTCATGTCTTTTTATTATCACCCATGGAGATTCATTCATAATTGATGGTAAAAGTAAACTCATACTCTCCATACATTGCCTTAAAATTTCATCTCCATGTAATCTTAGTCGAGAAAATTTGGAAATCCGTGGGCGCCTTCATCCCAAATTTTTGGGGTCAGCTACATGAATCCTGTCTTCCTCCCGTGCATCCGTGCCAAAAGAAAATACTAAAATTATATTCTACATAATTGGTTAAATTGTCGATAGGAAAGACTGGTCATTTTGGAGGTTTCCTAGTTCCTGCCTAAGCTTTGAGTGATTTAATGACATCTACTATCCAGACTGTTGATCAATATTTGGTTACCTTAAGCTATCTAATAAAGTTTATTGCATTCATCTTGATATTTATAACAGTTTGTTATGTGTACTTGATCTGAAATTTGGTCTTGGATGTTGACACATAGTATACTATTCACATACCTGTTCCCAGGAATAAGCGCCGGAGGTTGACACAGAGAAAATGGAAATGGACACTTGTTCATCCTAATTGATGCCCCCCTTCGATCCTTGATGTCTTATCTTCACTGATAACAGACCAAAATATGCCCAACCTGCTATCCATTTTTTTTTGGACCTAAGTTGTGTCTTACGTAGATAACAGTGAACGTTGTGGATCATTTATTTCAGTGACCTACATTGCCATTATTCTGGTGACATCCACAATTCATCAGGACTGCATATGCTTCTTAATGCAGTAATCATGGGGACCATTTGATGCACATGATGATACGAGTCCATATAACATTGATTTCTTCCTGAAAGCGTTAATAGGGAATGATTTCGCATTTAGTAGTATTAACATTAGGCGTCTTTGGTTGGTGATGATTTTAATGCCTTTGACGTTTATTTAACTTGATTTATTCTAAAAAAAGCTTGTATAACAGATGCTAGAACCAGTAATATCAATAAATAGCAGGAATTGGTTTTGGATTAAAACCAAGTTTTTAAACCAAGGTTGGGCGTTTCATGTTGATGTATGTGTAATATTCCTTGAGCAAAAAAAAGAAAAAGAAAAGTTACAGTATGTAACTGTAGAGAGTATAACCGTGTGGCACCGGTATGGTTCCCAACTTGTTAACTAACAGCTCCAGAAGTGTAATACAGTAATATAATGCAAAAGTAAATGTTTTGAGGAAAATGTAATACAAAAGTGTTAAAATCTCAATCATTGAGGGAATGGATTGGAAAAGATCTTTTAGGGTGCGTTTGATTGCAAAGTGGAAAATATGTTTGTGGGGGGGGGGGGGGGGGAGGGTGAATTAGTTCCACATAATTATTTTACTAGGAAAGAAATTTTATGGAATTTTAACTTTTTCTATGGAAAACTTAATTTGGATGTTTGATTGTTATTAATTCCAAGAAAAATAGTTATTTGCCATGGAAAATGATATTTTTCTATGGGTTGGGCCATTTTCATTTTCCACAAGAAAATATGAAAAATGATAGTCTTTTGGAAAATAAATCCATGTAAAATATAAGATATCAAACACCAAGTTTGTGAAAAGCGCTAGGCGCTAGTCGGGCCGGCACCTTCCGCCTAGCGCTTAGCCCGTCTAGGCGGGTGCCTAGGCGGCCGCCTAGATCTTAGGCGGTTCAAGAAAACAAAAAAAATCCAAAAAAATATACTAAATATTGCAGAAAAATTTCATGAAACTCCAAAACATGCCTAGTCGGACGTCGGGAGGACTAGACGGACACCTAAGCGGGCATCGGGCGGACTCCCAGCGCCTAGCCTAGGTAGCCCGCCTTTTAAAACAGAGTCAAACACTACATTAGCTTTCCTCCAATAGTGTAGTGCCACACTTAGAGGTATCTTTCGAAAAGTAATTACGAGGGGTTTTAATGCAAAAGTTCGTGTTAGTTGATTTTAATCCAAATGTTTTATTTTAAAATAACATCTTTTTTGAAAGTAGATTTTAGTAAAAGAAATCAATTTTAGAAAGTTATATTTTACTAAAAGTCTAAAAATTAAATTTACAAAGGAATGGCACTAGAAAAGTTAGTTGAAAAAAAGTATTATCGTCAATCTCAAAAATATAATTTTAATTAAAGAAATACATACTAGTTGTTATCTAGTCTATTCTTAACTAAAAGGTGTTATCAAAGATCAAATACCAAATATTCCTAATATCAAATAAATAATCAATGCTACTAAAACTATAACTTCCACCACTTTCTAAAAAAAACTAATTTAAAGACTGTAATTCCAAGATTGAAACCCTAGAAATTTGGAGAAGTTTGAGAAACCCTTAAAGAGTTTGGATTGGAAAAGACCAAAGCTTCAAGCACTAAGGGTTCGTTTGGTAGTAATATAATCGTAATCGCAATGTAATCAAATAGAAAAAAATTATTTTTTCATGTAATTACATTACTATTATGATTACATTTCAGCTAACCAAACGGGGTCTAAGTGCCATAATTATTTATAAATTACAACTTGGGTCCATAGCTTAGTGGTAGAGCAATTGACTGCAGATCAATAGGTCACCGGTACGAATCCGGTTGGGCCTTGAATATTTTTTGTTTTAATTTCAATAGTTAACATCAATGTAGGATTCATTCTATTTTTTTTAATTTAGATAATTAACATCAATGTATGATTGATCCTTGAATGAAGGCGAGTCAAGGTTGATTCTATATTTTTTAATTTTGATAATTAACATCAATAGGATTGATCTTAGAATGGAGGAAGATGTTGGGAATCGGATACGCCCTCTTGCGCTCCAATACCGTGTCTGAGACGTTGCCGCAGCGAAAACTTAGGCCAACCCACCTGAAATAACCAACCCCCGTCTAACGTACACTAAGCACAGATAAAGACAAGTATATGTCACCTAGACAAATCCCAATCTCTATAACTCAAATGAAATTACAAGATTGACAAAAACTAATGTTGAACTCTTTGCCCTAATAGGTTCAACCCCCTCACCACACTCAAGAAGAAAAGAAATAGATTACGATTGAAATCGCTCACCAACCCGTAGCAATCTCCCTAACCGAAGTTGATAACCCCCTCGATTAGATCTATTCTTCCTTCTGTCTTGGATAGCGAAGTCCTAAGAGCAAAGTGCGGAACTTTCTCTTAGATTTTCTGTGGACAAGCACCTCGATTCTCCACTTTTGTGCTGTGCTTTGTGCCTCCACCCTCACCCCATATATATAGGATGAGAAAAACCTATTTTAGGTTATAATAGGATTTCTTAAATAGGAAGCCCTCAAATAAGAATCCTACTACACCTAAAATAGCCCATCAACATCCTATTTTAGGTGATCTCTTAAATAGGAAACCCTCAAATAAGAATCCTATTATATCTAAAATAGTCCAGCACTAATTATGGACATCCAAATCAAATTAAATCAAATATTTAATTAGATTTGGACTCCATAAATATGTTATTACCAAATCCAGACTGGACTCCAACAATCTCCCCCTCCAGTCTGATGAGAGGGTGTTGTCCCCATGGCTCAACTGGACTCCGTACCTGTCGTCATGCGACAGATTTCCTACTCCCCCTTGCCACTGATCTTCGATCCCCCAAGCTGCTTTGCATCTTCCTTCGTCTCCATCTCCTCGACCGTCACGTCGACGCTAGCTGTCATGCGTAGCACCTCTTGCACCACTGAGATCCTGCTGATATCAATAACACGATCAAGACCGAAGTTTCTGACGATCAGCCTCACCGCAAGTCTTAGTTGTCTGATCCTAACTTCTGTCTTCCACCGGAAAGTGTTAACGTTCCGACAAGCTTCTTCATCCTTGGCTCGCCCAACCAAGCAGACAGTGCGGTCCTCCTGAAATTCGAACTCCTGAACCTGTCCACCTTCGTGTCTGAACTTGAAGCTCCCCTATACACGCGTCCTCGAGCAGAACATCACGCACTGTGCATGTCGTCGATGACCCACATCTTCACCTGAACTGTGTGAATGATGATGCTCCCGTCTCATATTGAGTTTGATGCAAACCTTGATCTCCTTCCTGGCTTCGAACTGCTGAAACCGATGTCGCTCCGTGAAGCTTTGGCAAACCATCCGTAGCCAAAATCGGATTCGTAGAGCAACCCCCACCTGGAGACGGACCAGCTGTCTTTGGACCGACAGACTGACCCTCAATCTTTGACTCACCACCATCCGTCACTTTGTCCCGACGAACCGAATCCTCTGTGTCCCTCAAAGCACCTAGAAGCCCTCAGCAAGTTCTCGACGATCCACCTTCCGTCGAGCACCCCTCGAGCCTGCATCCGGTGTCTGTGGCCTACCTGTACAGCTCAGTGGCTTGAGCCTGTACATGCCACAACACAAATCTTCCCGAGCCAGCTGTTGGAACCCTTCGCAAGCATCCAATCTTTGTTCCCAAACAGACTGTGACAACCATCATCTGCCAGTTTTTTTACCGAAACCAAGTTGTAGCGCAAACTCGGTACATGTCGCACACCCTTGAGAACGAGCTTCTCATCGAGCTCCGTTGTCAAGTGCACATTACCGATGCCTACAACTGCAGCCGTGCCCTTGTCGTCCATCTTCACACGTCCAAACCTGCCGC
Source organism: Iris pallida (assembly GCA_029216955.1). Lineage (NCBI taxonomy): Eukaryota > Viridiplantae > Streptophyta > Magnoliopsida > Asparagales > Iridaceae > Iris > Iris pallida. The sequence continues at coordinate 7,513,626 of JANAVB010010600.1, forward strand.
CGCGGTATGACGTGAAGATCCTCCTATGTTGAGTGGCGTGATACGACGTCCCCGTGTCCGTGACCCAGTCACCGTCATGCCACATGCCACACACTACACAAAAATACCTATTTAGGAACACTAGGCATATTTCAATGCGGAACGCCTATTTGGCGTGCCTACGTGTTGGAACGTATATAAAGTGTGCCAGAATAAAAATTTGTTCCAAATATTATATTTTTATTTCTATTTTTTAAACTTATTTATTCTGGAACACACTTAAACCGTGCCAAAATCGTGTCAAAGGGTAACATTTTAATTCATGTCTAAAATCTCTTTTTCCTCTAAAATGTTCCAACCTAAACGCACACCCCCCCCCCCCAAAAGCCCACCCCCACACGAAAACCCTCTCTCCCCACGCGGGAAACCAAAAAATGTTCCCTCTCATTTCTTTTCACTCCATCTGAAGAGAAACCTTCCCTCTTTCTTTTCTCTCCATCTGAAGGGAGAAACCTTCCCTTTCGTTCTGAAGAGAAACCACACTGCGGTCGTCCGATCTTTTCAGACCGCCAAAGATCGGTCGTCCTATTTGCTCCACCGATCTCCGGTCGTCCGAGATCTACTGTCTGAAGGAAAAGCATCCTCGTACGTTCTGCTCCGCTCCGCTCCTTGTCCGATCGGGTCCTCGACCGATCTACTCCATACTCCTCCGATCTCGACTCACTCTCCTCCTCTTTGTAAGCATCCAAAATTCTTTCTCCATTTTTTCCCAAAGATTTTCTACGGGATCTTATGTTCTTTTATTAGTGATTTTTTATGTGATTTTAGTGAAATATTCGTCGATTGAATGTTATTTTTACCGTTATTTAGCATCAGATTGAGAGGGGTTACGTTTCTTGTTTGTACCATTATTTTTAATCAAGTTATTCAGTAATGTGTAATTCTAAGTCCAGTTTAAAGGAGTATAATCCAAATCTGTTTCTAAAAGGACCAAGGTAATGACAATATTATTATTTTTTATGCTTTCATGCAGCACGTAGTGTATATAGATTGACCCTCACTTGTAACATGTTTGGGTCTAGGATATGGGTTCAAGCAAAAAATTTGACATCAATTTCTGGAGGTTCCAACGAATAATGTTAGACGAGCATGAATTCAAGACTGTTACCATGTTCCAATGGCGAGGATATTCTTGTTCTTTTGGAAGATATAATAGATAGCACTATGTCGCGCCCAATCTCTACAGAATAGCAAATAGGAGATTGGCCCTTGTGAACCACCCTTCAGAAAGCTTTTAGAGTCTGGTTTTGCAGGTATTTTGTACTTGAGAGAGAGTGAGAGAGCTTTTAGCTTTCTGTGGTGGCAGTAGAGCTATGAAATGACCTTGTGCTAAATCATTTGAAGCTTTTGGAAGAAGGCTTGCGATTCTAAGGGTTCTCTTAGAATTTGAGATGTCTATGTTTATGTGTGTTATGTCTTTACATTGCCCATTTGTTTTTGTTTTGTTTTTTGGTTTTGATTAGGTGCTACTGTTTAGTTCTTGGGAGAGGCTGTATTATTGTGTTTATATATATTGGTAAAACATTAGTTTGAGGATGAACAGAGTAGAAATTATCATTCTATTTTCTTGGCTCATTAATCTTGTATTAATTTTGCTGTGGGGGATTTATCATTTTAGGATCTGTTCAAAGATGACTTCTTATTTAAGGATTAAATTGTCGAAACAGAGTAGAAATTATCATTCTATTTTCTTGGCTCATATTACTGAATTTTGTCAAGTGGAACATCATGGCTCCTGTTCAGGCTTGCAGAAACTCTGAACTATGAATGTGGAGTAACTGTACTAAACTGTTGTGCTAAATTGACTACATAAATCTCAAATCTTTTGGCAAATTTTAATTGGATTTCTGTAATGGTCTCAGACTGATTTGTCAGGGATATCTTTATCTATCAAGAACTCCAAAAGTGATTCATAATATACTTATGAGAGAAAATTAAGCAACCATTACAGTTATCACTTTGGTATCAACTTGCTAAGATATAATGGTGAAGCAAGGAACCATTACTGAAATTTCTATGGACCAGGATGCCATATTATGCTGCTCCATGATGGTACATAACTATCTGTATTTTGTTTTAATGCTATTTCTTGTATTGAATAATCTAAAGTATATTCAATGAGTGTTTTTCTTCTGATAGTGGCATTTATTTTTTGACAAATGCCACCGGTTTTTACTTTTGCCAACCAGGCCAGGCTTGACATGTTAGAGACAACACTGGTAGCTTTACAAGACATCATCCTTGAAAGGATCTTGATGACTCTGGCCGCAAGGTTTTATACTATGAATCTGCTAAGTTAATTGAACAGGTAACAAGCTGTTTCACTTGTATTCATATAATGAATTCTTTTATACATGTTCTCTCAACTTCAATATGGAAAATAAGGGCCATGTAAGTGCCACAATTAAATCGGTAGTGACTTCCTCATGGTAATAATGATATGGTGTGGGAAACCAGGAGGAATAGGAACGTAGTCAATTAGACAACATAAAAGAATTTACGAAGTGGAATTGGTTTTTGTTAGAACCCCATGAAAACTGGAGCTAATTGTCAAGGTTGTGGCTCCCACAAGAAGAGGGAATATCAGTTGGAAGTAGTTTCATTCCCTGATATGTTGCTAATTAGTTACATAAACAGGACACTAATATTTAACATAAATAAATAGTTGTATATAACTTCATAAGCATATCCAACAAGCTACTTTTGTATTTTAGGTTCCTAATCAGTCAAGATACCCGATATAGTTGGTGTTAGGATCCCGTCGATACTCAGGAATATATGTTCCTGGGAACACTGAAATGATCTACTAAACATGAGTAACTTCACATGCTCTGAGCCATACATCCTAATATGTAGAACACATTAACTTTTCAACTAAAATCTCATTTTCTTTGCCAAATTGCACCTATATTATAGCAGATCCATCAAGTTGTAGGATACTGGCTCTTGAAAGTTTGGTTTAATAATTTTCTTTGCCAAATTGACCGAAAAAGAGACTCAATATCGGTATCTGTCAGTATTGGGTATCGATCGGTATCGGATCGGAACATGCCAAACCGTACCGGTATCGGCCGTATCGGATTGGTATCGGCTGATACTGCAAACCATGGTTGCATCGTTGTTTAGGATTGTATCTACACATTGATATTTGCTACACTCTACCATATTGTCTAGGGTTCTTACAACTGCTTGATTTTGTGATAATTTGCATTGTCCCATCTAGATTTTCCTTTGTCTTGTTTTTGTCAGATAGTTAATGGTTAATGAATTATTTCGTCACATTCATTGGATTTGAATTTTACAATGTCTAATATTTTTTCACATGCAGTTAGATCAAGTAGATCAACCAGTCCCTCAAGCATTACCCCCTCGAACATCAGTGTTGGAACCTACAAAAGTAATACTACCTTCCTTCTAATAGATACGTTCAGTGCTATGATTTACTCTGTTTTTCTAGCATGGGCCTATTGCTGTTTTCATCCCTTAGTGCTTGGTTTTATAGTATCACAGCTTTTACCATGTTGTCCAGTTATCTTTAAGCAGTGATGATAATAAAGGACTCTTAATGATATGATGGTGTTTGTTTATATTGAAGTAACTCTCTTGTGGTTGTATCTCACCGAGTCTCCCATACCTGATACCTGCATGTGCTTCAACACCAACACAAGATCTACATTCTGTAATGATTTCAGGACTCTTAATGGTATGATGGTGTTTGTAGTTAGTTTGAAAGTCAATTCAGGACTTTTACAGACTTCAGTGGACTTGCTTTGATGAGGTCCATGATAATATTTTATATCCAGAGGGGCAGAAAATAGTTTGGTGGATTTGGCTATGAGAATATCTCATTATAGTTGTTAGAACTCATGATAATTTTATATCCAGAGGGGCAGAAAATAAAGGCGATAATGAAGTAATGAATGACCAAGTAGGAACTACCCATCCAACTGCAAGTAGTCTCTGATAAGACTTCTTAAAGAAGTAGTTGAGGATGATAGGGATGCCATTTCATTGATAAAGATTTAGCAACCTGTAAGATTTTGGAAGGAAATGCACCTAGAATAGTGGTATATTTGTTTCAGAACATTCAGAATATGGATGGTGGTTCTTTAATTTCATATGGTAAAACAAGCATGTTAGGATATGGCATTAGCTTTTAGTATTCGATTGCAAGCGTTTTTGTGGGTGAAGCATCTTAGAATACTATAAGTAGGTTAGACAGCCTGATTTGCTTGTAAAATACTGCCCGACTTATTGTGTCATTGCTTATTTATCGATAATAAGATCTTGTTCTTCATATATTTTATGTATTGTGATAACAAGAGCTTATTCCACTAACAGCACCTGCATTTTTGTTATAGTGGGTATTGTTGTATCACCTGCACCTTTATTCGTAGTCTAGTTAATGTGTCCAAATAAACTGCCAGTGCCATTACTTATATGGTCAGAGAGTTTTATAGTTCATTTTGTGACTAAATATTATTTTTGGTAACAGGCTCTCTTCTTCTGAGCTTAGAGTATCTGTAAAATACATTCTTCAACTGAAAGTGAAAATCTCGGGCACCTTCTTGTTGAGGTGATGGATAAATTAGTTAAAATAGAAGATGCGTTTCGGAACTTTTTTGGCGGCTTCGCTGCTGTTATCTTTACGAGGAGCTTCTCACATCAGGTAGCATGTTTCATGTATTTTCTTATTGTGGTATTTGATGATTCACATTTCACAGTCCTTCTATAGTAGCTCTTGGCTAGTTAAAACTAAAAAAAAATGTCATTCGAATTTGGGAACCTGTATTTTCTTGAAGTATAATGTAAAAATGCTAATCACTCCATTTGTACCTAGCCATTCACCAGATTTGATCGTGACCTTTTTACCTACCCCCCAAACCCCACCAACGAACACATTCACCATTTATTGTAGACAAATGCAGCCACTACAAAGCTTTTAAATATTTGGTGTTTCCTATATAAATCCTCATTTTTCATTCAGCTCTGCTAAGGGCCATATCCTCTCTGACATTAGCAATTCCAGTCCTTTCAATTGTTCGGTGGGTCTACTCCTAGTCTTAGCAGCTCCTTTAACTAACATCTCATTACTCGTAACTATTGTATCATTTGTTGGCCTACATTGCAAATGTCGGAATCATCTCAAGCAATTCTCTAGTCCTATCAATTGATGGAACCCCAACCTTCACAGATGCACTCCTTTGTTACCTCAACTTGTAATGATCTCCACTCGTCTATGTCAGCATGTTCATTTATGATGTGCACATTTTTTGGACATGTTTCTTAATTGCCTACATTCCAAACCAATATACATGGTTCTTGCTGTCATTTCCTTTTAATTTCAATTTAATGAGACCTCATAAGATTTCCAATTTGTTGTCTAAAAATAAGGTTACAAGATGCTTATCCATGGTCCGGGGAGGTTCAAGATGTATGCAGCCTTATCGATCATATATATGTTGAGGCTGCTTCCGCAACTCGAGGATGGTAAGCATGTTAGCTGCACGCAAAGCAACCCCTTTATATATATAAAGGTGGAATCCATGTGTCAAAATCTGGGTAGTCCCATCATATCCTTCAATACCTACCATTTTCGCCAATATATTTAGGTTGGATTTTGGTGAGATGCATGCATGCATTGGTATCTGATCCGGGTTTTGACACATGAATTCCTCTTAGGAAATTGCCCACATGATGTCCTGGGAACCTTTTTCCCTATACACACACAAACATGATGGCACAAGATGCAAATGAAACTCATTATGTTTTTGCATCTTGGTGTCCTCTCTTGGAATATGTTAGCTTGTCTTTATTCAGAAGCCCCGATGTTGATGTTGTTCCTTCTACTTATCGTTGAATTTATTGCTGATTCATCCATAATTATAGGTAGGACCTTGATTAATGAGCATTTGATTGTTCAACTTGGTCTTTTTCTGTGTGGTATTTTACAAACTTTTCTTACACGTTGGATTTTGTTTTCTTGGCATTTGTTGTAGACTACTTATGTTGCAGGAAATGTTTTCATATTATGGCATTTGCATGTCCGCATGCTTCAACATTTATGAATGACTTATTTATCACTGTGCAGGATGATTCTTATTTGGAGAGCTATATCAGTACAATTGGTGTTGATTTTGTAAGTGAAATCAATTTTTGATTAGAAATACTATGATTTATGTTTACATACATTGTCAGACCATTTTCTTATATCATTTCCTTCAACAGAAATTTCGGACGGTAGAGCAGGATGAGAAAACTATTAAGCTTCAAATAGTAAGCATTGGATCTGTTTGTTACTTTCTATTACATTTATGCTTGCTGATGGAACTGCTTTAACTTGTGCTGGTTAGTGGGATACGGCTGGACAGGAGCGCTATCGGACAATCACAAGCAGTTACTATCGTGGTGCCCATGGCATAATTGTAGGCTATAATTTTATTTTTATTTTCTTTTATTTCGATGAACCTACTAATATATGAGTAGTTCTTCGGGTAGGTTGTATATGATGTGACTGACCAGGAAAGTTTCAACAACGTAAGGCAATGGCTGAATGAAATTGACCGTTATGCAAGTGACAACGTGAACAAGCTTTTGGTTGGAAACAAATGCGATCTAACTGATAAAAGGGTGGTCTCTTACGAAACTGGCAAGGTAAATGCTCTTGAAGCTTCTGTCCTTCATTTCCTGATTTTATATAGACATCAATGCTGCCTTCTCCAGATTGCCATTTGGTTTTGTTCTCTGATAGTATTGAACTGCCCCTGTAAAGGCATTTGCAGATGAGATTGGGATCCCTTTCTTGGAGACTAGTGCCAAAAGTGCTGCAAATGTAGAATAGGCTTTTATGATGATGGCAGCAGAGATCAAGAAGAGGTGAGTATTTAACTTTTTTCTGTTCTATTGTCACGTAGGATGTAACTGCTAGGCTAGAACTGATAGCTTGATGTGGAGTTTCATGGGTTTCGAAACTTTCTCGTTGTATGACTAAGTTCTTAATTGTGATCAAATTATTTTATCATGTTTTTAACAATCTTTGAAATGTTTACAGGACGTCACAATTTTTGCTTCCTCGGTTATCATAGTTCCAGGGCCTACCCTCACTAACAAGAACATCAAGTGTCAAAGACTCAAATTATTTTCACAGCTCTCAGATATTGTTTTTTTGAGTGGTAGACAATTTGTATTAAACTTACAATGCTTATGTAAGACATTTGGCTACTTTGTGTATGTAGCTTTAACATTATCTATTCTCTATGCACTTGTACTATGGAAGTTCGTTTACTTTCATTTTATATTTTTGTGAGTTCTACATTTATAAATTCTCAAGATAATCACAAGATTGTGTCAATTGTTATTCTTTTTTATAAAATTCTTTGGAGTGCTACAGGTTTTGTAAGTAATAGTACTTGTCCTAGCTATATATTATTTCAAACTATACGTGTGCAATTTCAAATGATGTGGACAATCATTCATATATATATATATATATATATATATATATATATATATATATATATTGAAAATTGGAACACTTTCTGGGTGTTCAAAATTTGGCAAGAAAAGTATTCTTGGATGCTTTTCTTAGGAACCCGTTTCTAATGTTCCAACATTGGAACTCTTTTTAGCCGTTCCAACCAGTCGGAAAAAAGTAATTTGGAATATTTTGTTGGAACTCTTTTTTGGAATGCTTTATTGGTGTTCCAATATTAGAACACTATAAAAGTGTTCCAATAAATGTTTACTGGAACGTGTTTATTCCGTTCCAACATATTTGGCAGCCCATAAATAGGTACGGAATATAGGTGTGCCTAAAATTATTTAGAATGAAATTTTAGCGTTCCAAAAGGACTTTTTCGGTGTAGTGAAAAGGTTCCTCTGTGTCGGTTGCTGCGATGATATCTCTCATTGCTGTGAGATCCTCCTGATCGTCCTTGCCTTTTGCCTTCTCAGCTTTGAGTTTCATACAGTTCTTCTTGATATGACCCCTTTTGTCACGGTGATAGCAGCCCTTCTTGCGGTCCACAACCGCAAGATTCTGAGAACTCCTCCATGTCCTCGCATGTGAATTTGGTCTTCCCTTCCCGTAGGAAGCCACCAGAGCGGACTCCTGTGACGATTCAATTTGCTTGCGTCGAATCTCCTCATTCAACAAGCTACTTTTAACTGCCTCCATCGTGACAACTCCATCAAGCGCGGAGTTGCTCACCGACACCACCAACGTCTCCCAGCTTTCCGGCAGATAACTCAAGAGCAGTAGGGCCTGAAGCTCATCATCAATCACCATCTTCATCGCAGACAGTTGATTGATGATACCCTGAACCTCGTTCAGGTGTTGTGCCACCGGGGCACCCTTCATGTACTTCGAGTTGACGAGTTGGCGAATAAGAAACGCCTTGTTGCCAATCGTATTCCTTTTGTACAGCGAATGCAGCTTCTTCCACAATGCTTTTGCTGAACTCTCCATGGACACGTGGTGAAATACCGAATCATCCAACCATTGGCGGATGAATTCAACGGCCTTCCGATCCAGTCGTTTCCAGTCTTCAGCAGCTTTATCCGTTGGCTTTGTGTTGTCGTCCTCCAACGGACCATGCAAGTCCTTGCACCAGAGTAGATCCTCCATCCTTGGCTTCCAAATCGCCCAGTTTTCCCATGTGAGGGTGATCATACGAGTGTTCATCTGCTCCGTAGACATGGTTGCCAGAACCTCCAAAGCTCTGATACCAGATATTGGAAATCGGATACGCCATCTTGCGCTCCGATACCGTGTCTGAGACGTTGCCGCAGTGGAAACTTAGGCCAACCCTCCTGAAGTAACCAACTCCCGTCTAACGGACACCAAGCACAGATAAAGACAAGTATATAGCGGTGACTACGTCACCTGGACAAATCTCAATCTCTATAACTCAGTTGAGATTACAATATTGACAAAAACTAATGTTGAACCCTTTGTCCTAATAGGTTCAACCCCTCACCACACTCAAGAAGAAAAGAAAGAGATTACAATTGAAATCGCTCACCAACCCGTAGCAATCTCCCTAACCGAAGTTGATGACCCCTCGATTAAATCTATTCTTCCTTCTGACTTGGATGGCGAAGTCCTAAGAGCAAAGTGCGAAACTTTCTCTTAGATTTTCTGTGGACGAGCACCTCGAATCTCCACTTTTGTGCTGTGCTTTGTGCCTCCACTCTCACCCCATATATATAGGATGAGAAAAACCTAGTTTAGGTCATAATATGATTTCTTAAATAGGAAGCTCTCAAATAAGAATCCTACTACACCTAAAATAGCCCATCAACATTCTATTTTAGGTCATAATAGGATCTCTTAAATAGGAAACCCTGAAATAAGAATCTTATTATATCTAAAATAGCCCAGCACTAATTATGGACATCCAAATCAAATTAAATCAAATATTTAATCAGATTTGGACTCCATAAATATGCTATTACCAAATCCAGACTGGACTCCAACAATCTCCCCCTCCAGTCTGATGAGAGGGTGTTGACCCGATGGCTCCTCAACTGGACTTCATGCATGTCGTCATGCGACAGAGTTCCTGCTCCCCCATGCCACTGATCTTCGATCCCCTGAGCTGCTTTGCATCTTCCTTCGTCTCCAGCTCCTCGACCGACACGTCGACGCTAGCTGTCATGCGTAGCACCTCTTGCACCACTGGGATCCTGCCGATATCAATAACAAGATCAAGACCGAAGTCCCTGACGATCAGCCTCACCGCAAGTCTCAGCTGCCTGTCCTTGACTTCTATCTTCCACTGGAAAGTGTTAACGTTCCGACGAGCTTCTTCATCCTTGGCTCGCCCAACCAAGCAGACGGTACGGTCCTCCTGAGATTCGAACTCCTGAACCTGCCCACCTTCGTGTCTGAACTTGAAGCTCCCTCATACACATACGTCCTCGAGCAAAACATCACGCAATGTGCATGTCGTCGATGACCCACAGCTTCCCCTGAACTGTGTGAATGATGATGCTCCCGCCTCAGATTGAGTTTGCTGCAAACCTTGATCTCCTTCCTGGCTTCGAACTGCTGAAACCGATGTAGACCTTTATTGAGTTAATATGTGTACACGTTCCATCCATTTCTTTTTTAAAGATGGTTAGATAGAAAAATGCGAGAAAGAAAAATATGGATGAAATAATTTAGCTTAGATATGCACTATTTTTATGCCAACAGTCGTAGCCGCCTGGCTTTTGCGGCGGTTCCGGCCCGATCTTGCTGCCAGAACCCCTGCCGTTCCCGGATAATCCGATTCGACACCATCGCCGGCTGCAGCGGAAGACCACATGAGCAATTCAGCCTCCCAAATTGGCCAAATCGAGCCCCCCCCCCATAGAAGATACGACCAGCCCGATGCGCCTTACTGACTGCAAGCACAGGGTTATAACCGCGAGGAGCAATCCTTCTCCAGCTTACGACCGCCGCTGCCGGCGCCCACGCCGGTCCCTCTTCCTCCGCTGCTAGATCGCCGTCCGACCGAGAGCGTGATGTACGATTCGCAGCCGAAGCATCCTCATTACTCCAGCAGCTTTGTAACACCCAGTTTTCCAGATGAGGGTAATTTTTAAATTTTGTAATTATTATTATTATTATTGATATTTATTTCACATTATAATTTTTGGTAATTTTTAATCATTTTTAAACTATTTAAAAACTGTTTTAAGTCAAGACTTGTGATTTTGATGTGCTGCTAGTGAAACCCGAGAGACTGTCTGACCTAGAGCCTAACCATGTCATTAGGGATATTTAATTATCATTTTTAGCGTAGGCGTAATTTGGTCATTTTGACTTATTTGAATTATTTGATGATTTATTGAATTGGTAAATTCTAGTTTGACCTTGACTTGTTGAGACCTAGTGGACTAGCCTAGAAGCTAACCCTAGCCATGGTGACCCTAGTCTAACTTGGGTTAACCTACTTTTAGTCATTAGAAACTAATTTTGGAATAGGAGGATTAGTTTAAGTGAAATCATTTCATGATTTATGGTTTAATGAAATGACTTGTGATTTAATGACTTATTGACTTGTGACTTGGCCCATGGCCCATGATTTGACACCCTAACCCTAATTCCTTCCTTTATGACCAGCCACATAGGGATCCCCACCCTATATAAACACTTATTCATTAGTTCTTGCCTCTTTTATTTTCATTTCAACACATAGGAAAAGAGAGGTATCTCCCCCCTTCCAAAAATTCTCATAAATCCATTTTAATTCCTTTTTAATCCTAGTCTTTTGCATTAGGTTCTAATTTCTATATGTTTAATATTTCTGGAGGTTAATCTCAGTTTTGGGCTCATTTGGAGCATTTGGCCATCAAGAGGAACACCCCCCCCCCCCATTTGGAGCTTTTCCATGCTTTTTGCACCTATAGGTAAAACTCCCCAAATTGATTTAAAATTATGTTTTCTTTGCATTTAGGGCTAGATTTAGGAGACCCCTAGCTGTCCCAAAATTTGGGTGGATTTCGTGTCCGTTTGGTGTCCGTATCGGACACGTATCAATGATTGTATTCATGTGTTTGTTGAAATGCCACAATGAAAATTTTTATGTTGTTTTTGAAACTTACTGAGCATGTTTCTGACACTTTTCGTGTCCAAAATTGGACACACACGCACATACGAGGACACCGTGCACTGTCCTGCTGCTCGGGGTCGACACATGACACGACACGGCACCACAACACCTGAAAATTGGTGTGTGGGTGTGGGCAATCACTGACACTATGCACGTAAAGTTTGAGGCAAAACGATCGAGCGGATTGTGAGAAATCACTCGCACTGGTCGTAGCCTGACACGCGCGCGCGCGAGAATCGCGTCTGATACGCATCTCGTACGCGCGACACGCTTCACGTGGACACGGTGCAGGTACTTGGACACGTTCCCCTATATTTGGCGAACACTTCGGCACGAGCACGAGTCCTACTTCATGTCGTGTCGTGTGCTGGACACGCGTGAACACGTGCACGATGATTGCTGTCCTGTTGCATTGTTTGAGTTCGTTTGGGTTTTGGACACGGTCGTGTCGGGTTTGTTGGACACGATACAACTCGTGGGACACTTGCACATATACACAAAGCTATGTCAATGATTAATTTGATGTTAAATCAATTTTATAATTCGAATTTGGGATTCTTACACAACTCTGATACCTGTGTTCATAAAACTAATCTTCTGAGTTTAAATGAGTTTAAATTGATAAATAATATAAATTAATGAGGTGTATACATGACATGATGTCTGGATAATAGTTGCATGACTGGGTTTATACTGGATTGCATGATTTGGTTGGTATTGATTCGAAATGGGGTTGAACCTGCCTATATTCTGATACCTATATTGTTCAGTGTATCCTGAGTTTTACATTGGTTTTAAATGAATAATTAGATGATTACATGATGATTTTTAACTATGATTATTAACAGAATGCATGTGTTATATCTGGGATGAGATGTGGGTTCAATTTGGGGTTTTGATTTCGAATTTGGATAGATACTAGACTGAATTTCATATTCTCAGTCTTAGTTTAACTGGTTCTCAGTTTTCTTCATAATAGTGAATTGTTTTGGGAATGAAATGTTGGGTTGATTGGGTTCTCTTGTGATTAACTGAACTAAAACTGAGCATGTCTGATATTGACTGTACATGACATTTTGTATTGTTGTATACCCCTTTAACTGAACCTTCCTTTATGATAACCTGAGCTTCCTTGTTGCAAACTGTGTGTTGATTTCCTTCATGTTAGGACTGAATACTAGTTTCATCTCAGCTGAGTTTACCCCCATATGAACTTAATGCTTGTGAATACCTGAGAACCATATGTGACTGTCCAAGTACTGGACTGATCTCCTTTCTTTTATTACCTGTTTTGATGAATGCATACCTGAGCCTTGACACTCTAGTGTAGGAACCCTAGAGGGGGTGAATAGGGTCAAGCTAACTAATCAAGCACTTAGCACAAGCTAATGGGGAATTTAAAAATATGAGTGCAAGAGAAGAAGCAATAACAATACCGACACACGATATATCCTGGTATCCTCCGAAGAGGCACTCCAGTCCCGGAACTCTCTCCGGCTTTAATCCACTATTTGAGTAAATAGTTACACACGAGTTTGGATCCGAAGAACTCGCCAACTTTTTACACGAGAGCTTTAATCCGAAGGTGTCACGCCCCAGAACCAGAATACTGGAGAGCGGGGGCAGACATAGCCAGCTACGTATATTGAAATAGAATACATCTCAACTATACGGTCACGGCTGTCTAAATATGAGGGTTTACTACAAGCCAGCAGTCTCTTAAGGTCAAGCCTATTGTCTCAATCTCAAGCAATTAACAGAGTTACAAGATGTTAGAGCATCAAATATATATATATAAGGCATCCCAAATATTACATATTAGATGATCATGAAGCTAGTCGTACAAAATGATAGGACTAGCAAGAGTTCAGTCATACATGATCAACCCTAGGATTTGTTAATCATGTTTACAGCCCGTAGGCAGACAGTAAGTAAATGTGCATCGAGCTAACAGGTGCTCGTCGGCTAAACGCCTCAAAAGAATAAATTTACATATAAGTGGGTGAAACAAAAAGGAAAAGCCACTCTTGGCCCGGGTTCCGTCTAGTTGTCACCATTGGGCTGGAAGCTTGGTAGATCCTCGGGAGCTGCTCCGAAATCTGGCCACACAAAACCAGCTGGGTCAAACCCCAGAAAGAGCAAGTGCCACAAAGGAGGCCACAAATAAGAACAAAAGCCAGCATATCAGAACATAAAGAATAAAAGAAGTATAAGTAGTAAGGTACACAGGGCGATAAACGACTAGGGACGTGGAACCATTCCGGGAGCCAGGTTACAATCCTTAAACCAGACAAGGACCAGGGTTGTAACCCTTCGCCTGAATAGCTCACTGTCTCTACTCATTTATCGTTAAGATAAGTAAAACAAACATGCTCAGGAGATAGCAGGTACTGGAGCTAGACAAGACTTAGACAAGGCTGGACACCATCCATTCACAATCGGCCAAGCAAGTACTACGGCTTACTACTTTAACTAACTAGGATTATCACAAGCCTAATTACTAACAAGATGCAAGTAAGAATTCCAGTTCCAAGCCCTGCAGACTATCCAGTTATCCTTCCGCGGGTTGAGAGTTATAGGTGGGTACATTGCCCGGGAGACAAATGTACCCTTAGGTGACTTAGAGGGTGCAACACATGACAGTGTGCTGGAAATGTGCTCTACTCGTCGGCAAGCTACAAGTCCATTAAAGCGCCCAGATAACGAGATTGCCTGTGACTGGGAATTCTCCATGTTCTAGTTTGATCTAATAATTAGCCTAATCCAATTTAGCGCGAGTCCCTGGCCGTGGTACCCAGGAAGTCACGTCCTAGGCATGATGCAAGACAAGACAAGTGGATTGTACAAGCAAGCAAGCAGGAACACCCACGGTGTCAAGTTGATTATACGAGTCAAGTTACAAGTTACAAGTCAAGTCAGGAGTGCGCCGCCACGGGCCACTATCAAGTCAAGTTGGTCATGTCAGGAGTGTACCACTACGGGTCACTGTCATGTTATGCTAGTTCCTTGTCATACCATGCCGTGTACAATAGTCAATCCAAACGTATTAAGTAAAATCAAGTTCATGACAAAAGGCGTAAGGATGTAAAATGGACGTAAAATATCTAATAAAATACTAATATAAATAGGACTATAGAAGAGCCAAGATCAAGAAATAACAAATTCATCATAGACAAGTAGGTTGTGCAGGGTATGCACTGCGCGGGGTGCCAAGTGCGCAGGGTGAGTTGCGCAGGGTACCAACTGCGCAGGGTGCCAAGTGCGCAGGGTAAGTTGCGCAAGGTACCAACTGCGCAGGGTGAGTTGCGCAGAAGATGGATCGCGCACAGGAGGATTGCGCATGGCTGGATTGCGCGAGGGTGGATTGCGCATGAGTCAGGTTGCGCAGGGGCTAACTGCGCAGGGGTTAGTGCGCCAAGGGAGATGCGCAGTCCAGCCCAAGAGGCCGGGCGCAATCGGCTATGCGCAATAAAGGCGCTGGCCGAGAAGGAAGGTGCGCAGTTCACCAAAGGGTGAGCCGCGCAATCGGCCTTGCGCTAAAGAGCGCGGGCCGAGAGGGCTGCTTCTCCAACCCGAGAAGAACTCCAGGAACTTCAAAACTTCAATTCTTCATAACTTGATCAAATCAAAACCAAATCTAGATTTTCAAAGTTCTAACTTGAGTAAAATCGAATTCTCTTCCACATGGAAGCATCAAAACAAGCAAAAATCAAAGTTTAATAGATCAAAACCAAGGATTTCCGAAAATGGTTAAAACCTAGATCTAGAAGAATGAAAGCTCCAAATCACAAAATTTCAAGTTCTAATGTTGATCTACATGTCCTAATCTATCAAATGGACAAATAAAATTGGGTGCTTATTTGTTGGCAAGGTGCACTTGCCTATTGGTTGGGGAGTTGTGTGGAAGAAGGAAGAAGAAGAAGTTTGTAAGAAATAAATGAGAGAATAAAGAGGAGAGAGAAAAGTAGGTGGTGTGTGAAACCCATAAATTTAGATTGCAGTTTTAAAATTCTAATTGTAATTATTAAATAAATTTTTGCTAGATAATTGGTGTAAATTAATTTTCCAAAAACTTATTTACAAGGATTTTTTTTTACTTGCTTGGCTAGATCCGAAAATCAAATGCAACTCAAAATAGAATTTGTGATAAAATAAAAATTTTATTTATAATTGTGAAGTGTTAGTTTAATATTAAAGTGTAAAATTATTTTTTTCAAAATAAATATGAAATTTTGAATGACAGGCCAGGCCCAGACCCAAATAGGACCTAATACTCTAAATTATTTTAAAATAGTAGTTATAATTTTCTAAAAGGAAATAAAAACAATTTTTATTTTTTTTTTGGACCAAAATGATTTTTCTTAAGTTTTATAGTTAGCCCAAATATAAACCCATATTTTTGAAATCCATTAGTTTTAGTTTTGAGTCAATATTAAGCTTAGCCCATTAGCTAGCCTTGTGGAATAAGACAAACCCATTAAGATTTTTATCGACCCAATTCTACTTTAATAGTGGAATGAACGTTTACATTCATTCTTCATTAGCTTTCATTAGCTAACTCTTCTTTTTAGTTTTTGTTGGTTTCCTTTGGAAACCGAAGAACTTTTCGGTGGCCAAACTGACGCTCGTCATCTTTCCGTCGGCCGAACCGATGGACTTCTCACCGGTTGGCTCTTCCTCTCCCTCTCCATGGTAACCCCCAAGTTCTATCCTTATATAAACCCACTCCTCCCTCACCAATCTCCATTCTTCCCCAATCCTCCTCTTCTAAACCTAGTTTTTCCCAAAAATCCGGTGAACCACCTCCCGTGGCTGACCCCTCCGGTCGAACACGCCCCGGCGCTCCCCCAGGCCGGCCATCCGCCGCCTGACCCGGCGCCCCGTGCCGAGCTCCCCTCGCGCGCGCGCCCCCCCGGATTCGTCGGCTTCCCCGCCGACAGCACCCTGTCGCCGCTCCCCGGCGCCGACCCCGCGCAGCCCCTGGCCGTCCGATTCGCTGGCGTCCGTCCCCGGTGACCGTCCTGTCCGTTCCGAACACTTCCGTTTCCGCAACGTGACGTTCCCGTCGGTTTTCCGTTGTCGGTACACTCTGACCCAATTATTTTCTTTCAGTCAATGATGAACTGGTCCTACCAATTCCTCCGGGAATTCGGTTTTGATAACGTAGTAACTACGTTACTATCTCGGTTTTTCCGAGCTCTTCGGAAAATTATTTTGTTGCTGGATGTTTTGCTGGAATGTTTCTGACAGAACCGAGTTCTGTGGAATTCTCGGAATTTTCGAGAACTCCTTCGGAGAAGTTCGGTGTTCTGTATTCTCGGGTTTTCCGAGAAAATTTGCGGGAATAAATTCTGGACTTAGAAATATGTATATAATTTGTTGTAGAGAATTTGTGCTCTGTTTTGGTTATTTGGATTCTGTGAATGGTTTTGAAAAAAAAATGGTTCTGTGAAAGACTTTGGTTTTTCGATATTTCGGATTTTCCGAATTGATCTCGGGAATTTCTGTGATGGTTATATATATATATTTTTGGATTAGAAATTCTTTTGCAGGAAAAATCGGAGCATTTCCCAGTTTTTGGGTTGACCAAAAATAGAGGGATTGCTGCCGAAATTTTCGGGAAAATTTTTAAATGATTTTCAAAATAAATTTTCGGTAAAATATTATTTTATTAATATTTTTTTTGGGCGACGACCACATTGGTCAGTGGGCCCCAGCGAAATGCAAACGCACCGGTACAACCGGACGTTGAGGCAGAGTAGCTGATATGATGACTGGACCAGAGTCTGAGACTTCATTCTTATTTTACATTTTTAATTAGAAATTTTTGTTATTATTTTGTAGGCAATTTACGGGACTAACCTTTTTCTCTTATTTTAATTCATATTGTAAGGGCATAAGCTCAATTCTTATTTTGTTAATTGTGGTCTGTAATAAGTAAGTAATGTAGCACTTATCTTTATTTTCTGGTTGTGGTTTTGTATACGTAATGGTAGAATAGAAATTTTATGTATATTCTCATAAATAATTAGGAATATTTATAAACTCATAATTTTCTCACTTAAAAAGATAAGTAATTATTTTATATACAAAAATATAAAGTTTTATCAAATAAAAGGATAATTGTAAGTTTTCCAAAAGAGAAATGTTAAATTGATTTTCTTGGTAAATAATAACTCATCTAGAAAGATCGTGTTTTGAAGTAAAATTTGACTAGGAAAGACAAATAGAAATTGTAACTAGACAGCTTGAGATTGCTTCTGAAACGAGTTTCCCGGAAATGTAGGATTTCAAGGAAGAGCGTAACTTACCAAATACCGAAGTACCAACTCTTCAAACCCGGAAATTAAGGCAAGTACATTTATGTAGATTTTACAATTATTTTCACAATTGTTTCATTGCAAGTTTAAACCACTGTTACACACGAACTCCTTCGGGAGCATTGATCGTACTGTTGGGGACTGGGGGAGTAGAGTAGTGGATATGACCAAATCCAAATTTAGGATAATGAATGTGTTAGCTTTTCCCTCTTCACACGGGGACAAGCCATACCGTATCGTTAGGATACTATTGAAACCCAAACCGGTCATATCCATTACCTATTCACATCACTGTACTGTATTATTTCAAAAACTGCACATCTTTAAATTGTTTAAAAATGCATGATTTTAATTGTCATTTTAATTGTTAAAAGTTTGCATGAATTGTACTTTGCTCCTTTCCTGACTGGATCCCCGTAGGTACTCTTGACGACTCTGAGATGATGATCAGTAGCTACTACGATCCTGACCTGTACCCGGCGGTACTTCCAACTGAGGAGGATGATGTAGCATCGACATAGATGCTACTTAGTTGTGGAGAGTTTTTAGTTGCTGTTTTTATTTCAGTTATGAACTTTGTATTTGGAACAAGTTTTTATTATCGTAAATTAAATGTTGTGGCAACTTTTAAATTCAAGCTTGTTGTTGAAATGACCTGCAATATAGATTACAGCTTACTGCCGCCGTCTCATCAACGGCGCAGGCTGGGCATGATCCGATTCGACCCAAGTACTTGGGGACCGGGTCGTGACATGTTTTTAGTGGTGGCCCATGCAGGTCTTTGTTCAACAACTTAGGAAAACTTAGAAACAATTAGGAACACTAGAACATCATATTGCCACAACTTAGGACCGATATATCTTATTAAATATTTTTGCTTAATTATAGACGGGTAGGATACCTTGCTTATGTTTATGTCCTAAACCTTTCCAGACCATGGCTATTAACGAGGATGACAATGTTGGAGATGAGATGTCACCTCAACATACCACACCACCACCTTCCCTGTTTAGTCCAGATCCTACTCTGCGACTTTCTGATCGCCACCATAATGCTGGAGACGCTCAAGTTCATCAGACTATGGATCCTTCAGGCTCGAGGACTGGACTGCGGACGGAGATGCTTGTCCCACCTGCCCCGCCGCTTCCAGTGAACCCCTCTGAACTCATAAGTTTGCTGCGGGAAATGCTAGCTACTCAGAGGGCTGAAGCTGAATCTCATCGCGAGCAGAACGCGATTATGAAGGAAGGAATGGAGAACTCCCACAATGTAGCTATGGCTGCACTTGGAAGGAGAGAAGTGAATCCAGAAGAGCCTAGACCAGCTAAGGTAAGTGCCATTCTAGAGGATAATTTTAGTAATTTTTTTTTTTTTTGAGACCATTAATGGTGATTAGAGATCATATTATGGTAAGGTGGGGGATATTGAGAGCTTCAAGAAGCAGAACCCTCGACCTTTCAAGGGAACTGAGGGAATCGTCTATGCTGACGAATGGCTCGACAATATGGAGCGTCTTCTAAGCGTCGCTCGACTTCCGGAAGACCTTAAGGCAGAAGCTGTAGGACTCCAACTGCAAGAAGTGGCTAGTACCTGGTATCGGAATGAACCCCGACTCCAGGATAAACAGGTTGACTGGGACACTTTCAAGAAGTTGTTCCAGAGGAAATTCTTCCCAACTTCTGAAATGCGAGAGATGGAGCGACAATTTCAGAACCTGAAGCAAGGCAATATGACTGTAGGAGAGTATGCGGCAGAATTCGGCCAGCTTAGCCGATTTGCCAAGAACATGGTGGCTGATCCTGCTGATCGTGCAGAACGATTCAAGTATGGACTTAGAGAGGAGATTCGCACTCACGTGATCTCTGGTGGAGCTAAGACTTATGAGAAGATTCTGGAAAGAGCCCAAGACATAGAGAAGAGCCAACCTGCCCGCTCGAAGAGAGATTATCCTGGAACTAGCAACTTCCAGGGTAATCAGAAGAAGCCCAACAACAACAACAGCAGCAACAATAACAATAACCGTCCTCAGCACCAGCAGGCGAGGAACAATGAAAGAGCACCCCAGAGGCAGATTCCTATCTGCGACTTTTGCAAGAGGCCGGGACATCTGGCAAACATCTGCAGGAAGAGGCTAGGGCAATGTCTGATCTGTGGGTCTTCCACCCATCAAGTGAGGGATTGTCCCTTGTCAAACAACAAGGCTGGAGGAAATCAGCAGAAAGGACCTCTGCCCACTCAGCAGCAACAATTTGGGCAGCATCAGAGGACGGGGCGAGCTTTTGCCCTAACTGCAGAGGAACCAGAGCTGGAGCAGGAGCCTAATGCGGATGTCATATCAGGTTACATCTATGTACATTCTCATCCTGCATTAGCTTTATTCGACTCTGGTGCAACACACAGTTTCATAGCAACCAAATTTATCTCTGCACATCACATAGTTACGGGCTTTAGCAAGAGAATATGTAGGGTTATGACTGGAGGTGGACCCCTACCTATAACGGAGACTTGTAATTGCCCCATTACAATTTCTGACCACAAGTTTGTAGCACCTTTATTGGTGATGCCCTTGCCCAACTATGACATAGTCCTTGGAATGGACTGGTTGAGCAAGCAGCATGCGCTGATAGATTGTCACAGAGGATGTGTAATCTTCAGCCCACCTGGAGGGCCAGAGTTTGAAGTCTCTAGAGCTCCGGAGGTTATGGAGAGTATTGTCTACTCTATTTCTGAAGAATCTGAACCAACTCACCCTATCATAGCGGAATTCATGGATGTTTTCCCTGATAGTCTGCCTGGGCTACCCCCAGATCGGGACATAGAATTCACTATTGATTTAGTCCCTGGCTCTTCCCCGATCTCTAAGTGATGTTATAGAGTCAACCCGAAGGAGGCCAAAGAGATGAAGGAGCAGATCAACGAACTGAAGGCCCTTGGATTCATTCGAGACGGAGCTTCACCCTGGGGAGCACCTGTTTTGTTTGTGCCCAAGAAGGATGGAACGGTGAGGATGTGCATCGACTACCGGGCGCTGAACAATGTCACAATCAAGAACAAGTACCCTCTGCCCCGGATCGATGACTTATTTGACCAGTTGAGTGGAGCCAAGGTGTTTTCCAAGATTGATCTCAGGTCTGGCTATCATCAGATCAAGGTCAGGAAGGAAGACATTCCCAAGACGGCATTCAACACCAAGTATGGGCAGTTTGAATTCTTGGTCATGCCGTTTGGTCTGACGAATGCTCCTGCGGTATTCATGAACCTTATGAACAAGGTTTTCCATGAATACTTAGACCAGTTTGTCGTCGTCTTCATTGATGACATACTGATCTATTCAAAGACGAAGGAGGAGCACGAAGAGCACCTCAGGAAAGTTCTGGAAACTTTGAGGAAGGAGAAGCTGTATGGTAAGCTTTCCAAGTGTGAATTCTTTTTAGACAAGGTGGATTTTCTTGGCCATGTTGTCACAGGAGAAGGAATTTCTGTGGACCCGAAGAAGATAGCTGCTGTGGAGAAGTGGCCTACCCCAAGCTCAGTTGCTGACATCAGAAGTTTCTTGGGCTTGGCGGGCTACTACCAGAAGTTTGTGAAGGACTTTGCTAGAATTGCTGAACCTATGACAAAGCTGACTCGGAAGAATGAAGAATTCATCTGGATGGAGGACTGCCAAGCAGCGTTCGAGGAGTTGAAGAAGAGGCTTACCACTGCACCAATCCTTGCGCTACCCGCAGGATCCGGTGGTTTCACAATCTACAGTGACGCCTCAGGCAAAGGACTGGGTTGCGTTCTTCAACAACATGGGAAAGTGATTGCTTATGCATCTAGGCAATTACGGACTCATGAGAAGAACTATCCCACTCATGATCTGGAGCTTGCTGCAGTAATTTTTGCGTTGAAGCTTTGGAAACATTATCTCTATGGAGAGAGAGTGGAAATATACACAGATCATAAAAGTCTGAAGTATGTTTTCACTCAGAAAGAGTTGAACATGAGGCAAAGGCGATGGCTGGAGTTAATGAAGGATTTCGACATCGATTTGCAGTACCACCCGGGTAAGGCTAATGTGGTCGCTGATGCACTTAGTCGATACCCAGTAGCGATGTTCTTAACCAAGGAGAGGCACCTGCTGGAGGACATCGAGAAGCTTGGACTGGAGATTGTACTGCCTGGACGGAAGGAACTGGATGCTAATTCGGTGATGATGAAGTTGCAAGTGAGCTCGTACCTGATGGACAAAGTCAAGGAGACGCAGTTTCAAGACGAGGCACTTTGCAAACTGAGAGATCAAGTGTTAGCAGGAACACTGGAAGGTTTCTCAATCGCCAGCGATGGAGCTCTGAAAAATGGTACAAGGCTTTGTGTACCGACTGGCGAATTAAGGAATGAGTTGATGAAGGAAGCGCATCAGTCTCAATATTCCATACATCCTGGAGCCAATAAAATGTATCGGGATATGCGCACTATTGTCTGGTGGAGTGGAATGAAGAAAGATGTCACCAGGTATGTCGCTAGATGCTTGATTTGTCAACAAGTGAAGGCTAGTAGACAGAGACCTGCAGGACTTCTACAACCACTGGACATTCCAGAATGGAAGTGGGAGCACATCACGATGGATTTCGTGTCAGGACTGCCTCGTTCTCAAGGAGGGAAGGACGCCATTTGGGTAATAGTGGACCGACTAACCAAGTCAGCTCACTTTATCCCCTTCAAAGTGGGTTTATCCACTGAGAAGTTGGCAGCATTGTACATGCGGCACATCTACCGGATTCATGGCGTACCGGTAAGCATTGTTTCTGACCGAGACACTCGTTTTACCTCACATTTTTGGAAGAGCTTGCATGACAGCTTGGGAACTCAGTTGAAGTTCAGCACAGCTTATCATCCCCAGACTGACGGGCAATCTGAGAGGACAATTCAGACACTTGAAGATATGCTGCGAGCTTGTGTTTTGGAGTTTGGAGGATCGTGGGAAGACCATCTGCACTTGGTAGAGTTTTCTTATAATAACAGCTACCAAGCCAGCATTGGGATGACCCCATTTGAAGCTCTTTATGGACGTCGTTGCCGTACACCATTGGCATGGGACGACATAGGGGAAAGAGTACTGCTGGGTCCAGAGATGGTGACTGACGCAGCAGAAAAGGTGAAATTTATCAGAGACAGGCTCAGGATTGCTCAAGACAGACAGAAGCACTGGGCAGACATCAGTCGTCGACCACTGGCATTCGAAGAAGGAGATAAGGTCTTCGTGAAGATTTCTCCTACCAGAGGGACAATCAGGTTCGGCAGAGCTGGGAAGCTAAGTCCCAGGTACATTGGTCCGTTTGAAGTTCTGAGCCGGATTGGAGAGTGGCATATAGGTTAGCTCTACCAGCTAATCTAGAAGGCGTACATAACGTCTTCCATGTTTCTCAGCTCAGAGAATATGTACCTGATGAGAGCCACATTGTAGATCATTCAGAGTTGGAGATTGGACCGAGTCTCACCATACCAGAAAAGCCAGTGGCAATCTTGGATCGAGGCGAGAAGAAGACCAGAACCTCGGTGACTCCTATAGTCAGAGTTATGTGGAGACATGATTCCCCAGACGAGTCTACCTGGGAACGAGAGGATGAGATGCGGGAGAAGTACCCGTATTTATTCGAGACCTGAGGTAATTTCTAACCCTATCCTTTAATTTCGAGGACGAAATTTTCTAAGGAGGGAAGGTTGTGAAACCCATAAATTTAGATTGCAGTTTTAAAATTCTAATTGTAATTATTAAATAAATTTTTGCTAGATAATTGGTGTAAATTAATTTTCCAAAAACTTATTTACAAGGATTTTTTTTTACTTGCTTGGCTAGATCCGAAAATCAAATGCAACTCAAAATAGAATTTGTGATAAAATAAAAATTTTATTTATAATTGTGAAGTGTTAGTTTAATATTAAAGTGTAAAATTATTTTTTTCAAAATAAATATGAAATTTTGAATGACAGGCCAGGCCCAGACCCAAATAGGACCTAATACTCTAAATTATTTTAAAATAGTAGTTATAATTTTCTAAAAGGAAATAAAAACAATTTTTATTTTTTTTTTGGACCAAAATGATTTTTCTTAAGTTTTATAGTTAGCCCAAATATAAACCCATATTTTTGAAATCCATTAGTTTTAGTTTTGAGTCAATATTAAGCTTAGCCCATTAGCTAGCCTTGTGGAATAAGACAAACCCATTAAGATTTTTATCGACCCAATTCTACTTTAATAGTGGAATGAACGTTTACATTCATTCTTCATTAGCTTTCATTAGCTAACTCTTCTTTTTAGTTTTTGTTGGTTTCCTTTGGAAACCGAAGAACTTTTCGGTGGCCAAACTGACGCTCGTCATCTTTCCGTCGGCCGAACCGATGGACTTCTCACCGGTTGGCTCTTCCTCTCCCTCTCCATGGTAACCCCCAAGTTCTATCCTTATATAAACCCACTCCTCCCTCACCAATCTCCATTCTTCCCCAATCCTCCTCTTCTAAACCTAGTTTTTCCCAAAAATCCGGTGAACCACCTCCCGTGGCTGACCCCTCCGGTCGAACACGCCCCGGCGCTCCCCCAGGCCGGCCATCCGCCGCCTGACCCGGCGCCCCGTGCCGAGCTCCCCTCGCGCGCGCGCCCCCCCGGATTCGTCGGCTTCCCCGCCGACAGCACCCTGTCGCCGCTCCCCGGCGCCGACCCCGCGCAGCCCCTGGCCGTCCGATTCGCTGGCGTCCGTCCCCGGTGACCGTCCTGTCCGTTCCGAACACTTCCGTTTCCGCAACGTGACGTTCCCGTCGGTTTTCCGTTGTCGGTACACTCTGACCCAATTATTTTCTTTCAGTCAATGATGAACTGGTCCTACCAATTCCTCCGGGAATTCGGTTTTGATAACGTAGTAACTACGTTACTATCTCGGTTTTTCCGAGCTCTTCGGAAAATTATTTTGTTGCTGGATGTTTTGCTGGAATGTTTCTGACAGAACCGAGTTCTGTGGAATTCTCGGAATTTTCGAGAACTCCTTCGGAGAAGTTCGGTGTTCTGTATTCTCGGGTTTTCCGAGAAAATTTGCGGGAATAAATTCTGGACTTAGAAATATGTATATAATTTGTTGTAGAGAATTTGTGCTCTGTTTTGGTTATTTGGATTCTGTGAATGGTTTTGAAAAAAAAATGGTTCTGTGAAAGACTTTGGTTTTTCGATATTTCGGATTTTCCGAATTGATCTCGGGAATTTCTGTGATGGTTATATATATATATTTTTGGATTAGAAATTCTTTTGCAGGAAAAATCGGAGCATTTCCCAGTTTTTGGGTTGACCAAAAATAGAGGGATTGCTGCCGAAATTTTCGGAAAAATTTTTAAATGATTTTCAAAATAAATTTTCGGTAAAATATTATTTTATTAATATTTTTTTTGGGCGACGACCACATTGGTCAGTGGGCCCCAGCGAAATGCAAACGCACCGGTACAACCGGACGTTGAGGCAGAGTAGCTGATATGATGACTGGACCAGAGTCTGAGACTTCATTCTTATTTTACATTTTTAATTAGAAATTTTTGTTATTATTTTGTAGGCAATTTACGGGACTAACCTTTTTCTCTTATTTTAATTCATATTGTAAGGGCATAAGCTCAATTCTTATTTTGTTAATTGTGGTCTGTAATAAGTAAGTAATGTAGCACTTATCTTTATTTTCTGGTTGTGGTTTTGTATACGTAATGGTAGAATAGAAATTTTATGTATATTCTCATAAATAATTAGGAATATTTATAAACTCATAATTTTCTCACTTAAAAAGATAAGTAATTATTTTATATACAAAAATATAAAGTTTTATCAAATAAAAGGATAATTGTAAGTTTTCCAAAAGAGAAATGTTAAATTGATTTTCTTGGTAAATAATAACTCATCTAGAAAGATCGTGTTTTGAAGTAAAATTTGACTAGGAAAGACAAATAGAAATTGTAACTAGACAGCTTGAGATTGCTTCTGAAACGAGTTTCCCGGAAATGTAGGATTTCAAGGAAGAGCGTAACTTACCAAATACCGAAGTACCAACTCTTCAAACCCGGAAATTAAGGCAAGTACATTTATGTAGATTTTACAATTATTTTCACAATTGTTTCATTGCAAGTTTAAACCACTGTTACACACGAACTCCTTCGGGAGCATTGATCGTACTGTTGGGGACTGGGGGAGTAGAGTAGTGGATATGACCAAATCCAAATTTAGGATAATGAATGTGTTAGCTTTTCCCTCTTCACACGGGGACAAGCCATACCGTATCGTTAGGATACTATTGAAACCCAAACCGGTCATATCCATTACCTATTCACATCACTGTACTGTATTATTTCAAAAACTGCACATCTTTAAATTGTTTAAAAATGCATGATTTTAATTGTCATTTTAATTGTTAAAAGTTTGCATGAATTGTACTTTGCTCCTTTCCTGACTGGATCCCCGTAGGTACTCTTGACGACTCTGAGATGATGATCAGTAGCTACTACGATCCTGACCTGTACCCGGCGGTACTTCCAACTGAGGAGGATGATGTAGCATCGACATAGATGCTACTTAGTTGTGGAGAGTTTTTAGTTGCTGTTTTTATTTCAGTTATGAACTTTGTATTTGGAACAAGTTTTTATTATCGTAAATTAAATGTTGTGGCAACTTTTAAATTCAAGCTTGTTGTTGAAATGACCTGCAATATAGATTACAGCTTACTGCCGCCGTCTCATCAACGGCGCAGGCTGGGCATGATCCGATTCGACCCAAGTACTTGGGGACCGGGTCGTGACATGGTGTTATAAAGTGGGTGGTTGTGGTGTGTTGAGGGAGGAGTGTAGGTTAAAGTGTACCAATTCATATTAAACCAAACCTAATCAAACCAAACCAATTCCACAAAATAAAACCAAGCCATGGTCCAAACCCATTTACGAGAAACCAAAATCCGCAAGCCGAGAAAATAAAATACGTGCCAAAACCCAGTTACGTGTATAAATACGAAATACAGGAAATGGGGGTGACAGAAGGCCTCTCCGACTTCAACTGAGAGTTTGGATACGAAGACTCTCCAACTTCAACCGAGAGTTTGGATACGAAGACTCCCCAACTTCAACCTTTCACAATAGGTTTTGATCTCCTTATACAATAAGATGAAGATCTCACTTTTCAACTCAATAACTCTAACACAATTTCTGGATGGCAAATGAAAGCTTTGTAGAGTTGTTTGTGGATAGGCTTTGGTGGTTTAAAAATTTTTAGGCTCAAAGCATCAACCTTGAATGAAGGGGTTCAAGGCTATTTATAACCAAAGCATTGAAAAGAGCTCAAAGGCAACTTTTCAGACAGCGACCGGTATACCGTCGGTATGGACCGGTATACCGTCGGTATGCCGGTCTGGAATTACAACGGCTAGAAATATAGCCGTTGGGATCATTAAATGCTCGAAATTCGACCGTTGGAATTTCAACGTTACTGAACCGGTATATCGTTGGTATGAACCAGTATACCGTCGGTATGTCGATTTTGTAAACAGAAAACTTTCTGTGAACAAAATCGGTATACCGTCGGTATAGACCGGTATACCGTCGGTATGCCGGTTTTCATCCGAAAATGATCCTGGGCTAGTTTCTACCCTAGCTTTCGATTTTGCCATCCATTTCTTATGTTTACAATAATTTCTAAGACTCATTACAGACTCCAGATATACTGTAGGAGGTGCAGGCTTCTTCAGAGTCTTGACATGATGATGGCATGGCTTGACTTCTTCTTTTGATAGGTGCTGGCTTTTTCCTTGGCGGCAGTTGTCCAAAGATATCCAGTTTGCGAAAACTGAATACCTTCAGGGTCTTCGCCCCCGAACCCCCGACGAGGGGCGCTGCCCCCTCGACCCTCGTCCGCTGACCGGTCAGCGGAACCCCCGAGTGCGTGGCTCCGGAGATGTCGTCGGGTGGTTCAGAGAAATCTTGTGGGATCCATCGTCTTTGGCCCACCATGATTTCTTCATTGCATATGTCCACATTGATCTTGCTTATTGCTTTTCTGCATGTACATGTTAGACGAACAAAGCAATATACATAGTAGCAAGTATGATAAGCTTAATGCACATTAGGACAATGCTGAGTTTAAGTATAAATGCTAAGGTGATAGCATAAATGTTAGTGATATCATAATGATTAAACTTAATTGAATGACCACAATCAAAAACATAATTTGGATTTTGGCAACCCGATTAAATTTAAGATAGATAAGCTCATATCACTAATATGTAAACCAATAGGCACATATCACCAAAGGTATAAGTATAAGTAGAAAAGCTATAGCGATAGTATGAAAATTAGTGATAATGAAATGCTAAACTTAACATATTAACCATATTCAAAAACATGATACAATCATTGGGCCAACATCTAGTTCCCTGTCACATATACATAATATACTCACTCACACATTGAGACTAAAACCCCCCTCTTCATGCCCTTTCCTTGCTCTATCCCTCTCTCTCTCTCTCTCTCTCTCTCTCTCTATATATATATATATATATATATATATATATATATATATATATATATATATTTATATATATATTTATATATATATATATATATATATATATATATGTTAATAGATACTAGCATGTACATGTAATATTCTATTTGATTAAACCCATGCTAACACCTTGTTGTTAACCCCCTTTTCTGAACATTGTGTGAACTGGGCAAATAGTATATCCATTACACTCTTTGACACCAACCTATATACACAAGTGAACCTAATGCAATATATGAATGCTATGTAATGTAATGAATGATATGCAATGGGATAATGAAGGCATGAGTGAAAAGCATGGTTAAATATATGCAATGCATGTGTAGGGCTATGCACAATTGAATGCATGAATGCAAGCATGTTGGACTTGAATGTATAACATATCCAAGTAGTTAATGCATCATGATACTTTATGTCCTAACCATTGATGAACATATGCAAGTTAAATAATGATGAAATGCATGGTTATATGAATATATGTAATGTAGGAATACAAGTTGGTAATGTAGAATATTGACATGTATGTATAATGTATCTAATTGATTTTAACCCATGTTTATGTATATATATATAGGTATAACTATATTCTTGAATAATATGCATATTTATATATGTATGACATTTATATTAAATTATATATATAATATGTGTGGACTATATATATGGCATATAGCCCATGGTTCCTATGTTGTGGCATGTGTGTATATGACATGTATACACATGTGGAATGTGTGTTGTTGGCTTGAATAGCCTTGAATTGATGTGTGCTTGCTAGCCTAGGCTTGGTTAGGCCTAGTGAGACTTGACTAGACTAGGATTGATCTAGTTGACTAGTGTAACTGACCCAGAGTTGACCAAGTTTGACCTAGACAGTTGACCAGGTTTGACTTAGAATTGACTTTGACCTAGATTGGTCTAGAAATCATGTAGATTGCATCAGGAACTTCATTTACCTTATTTTTAAACACATTATAACCTGTATTACTCTGTTTAGGACATTGTGACTCTGGTGCAGGCATCTGATATTACACTACTCTTTTCAGAGTAGCAGGCGAGTACATTCTCTGATAGTTCTCTCATTTACTTGTCAATTACTGTACTTCACTTCTAGTTAGTTGTATGTGATTCTCTGTTACAAACACGTATTGTTATTTCTGAATTCATGTATACGACACACATACTTTACTCGTCTTGCCTCTACTATTCGAACCACCTATTCGTATCTTCATGTGCTGGTTGGACTTGTATTCGATTGATGTGTCAGATTTTGGATTCATTTGTATTAGATGGGTGGGAAAATACTTGATTAGACATGTGAACATTCCCACTATTCGAACCACCCCCTGTGAATGGTATTCGAACGATAGCCATCTCTCACCTGATCAGTGCGTTATGTGTCGGATTTACCCATAGCCGTTTACATGTCTATCTAAGTATTTTAAAACACACTTGGAAAATTAATTCGAATCATTGTTAGATCATCATATGAATCACTATTCGAATTACCTTATTCGTATCACCTTATTCGAATCACCTTATTAGAACAATGATTAGAATCACATTCGACTCATCTTGTATTAGACTCACATTGGGATTACACTCGACTTATATTGTACTGTCTGGACTCATCATGTTACTCTAGTTCAACTAGATTTTATTTTACAGTCTTTATTGCCATAATTTCTTCTCTTGTTTAGTTACTTACTTTCCTTGTACTTTATCTGTCTCTCTATACCATCACATGAATATAAACTGCCATGTTCATCAATACAACTGTCTATAACTGCTTTATAGTTCTCTGTCATTTACTTGGGTTTTCTAGATGATATGTGCTCGTTCCTGTCCTGACTGGACCTGTTGAAATTTTACAGATGATTGCCCTGAGGATACTTGCCCTACTCATTATGGACCTGACGAGGGATAGCTACCTTTGATCCCGACACTCAGGAGTGATCGGGAGACTAGCTAGTAGACTGGTTTAGTTTTCATGTTTTAGAACTTGAATTGTAATAACTTGAGATACGAGTTTGTATTTGATTTTGTTTGAGATATTATTATTTAGTAGTTTATAATTGTTGCTGTTTAGTCTTTAGTTATAAACTTCTGTGTTATCTTATCGTGCTTAGACTGTTATTGAAGTTTCATTATATCTATACTTGTCCTCCGTTCGGAGTTGAGATTTGACAAGTACATTATATAATTGCGTGAGTTGTTGATTAGATAGTAACCTAGGACAGCGTTCTACCGCCGACACTGCGGCGTAGGCTGGGCGCTGTTACGTACTCGTATCCTCACAGTGGGTGCGGGTCGTGACAGCTTTCATACAACGATGCCCAATGCAATGCAGGAGAGTAGAGTTGATCCCCAATTCCAACGCAGCTACCACGAGGACCCCCATCGTACCGACCGCTCCACGAGAACGTTCCAAATAACAATTTTAGGCTGGACAGAGTGGTGGATGGTCGGGTTCATGCTCCGGTCCCTCTTCCTCCTCTACCGCCGCAGCCCCCTTCTGCCACCTCCCGAGCCGTCGCCACCACGGTATTCATCCGGCTTCATCTCCTGCAGTACGGTTGCCGTCTTCTATGCCGAGTAACGTACCAGCTAGTACATTGGGATTGGCTCCTTTGATCAATCCGGACAGTAGTCGGGGCTCTTCAGAGGTTCGTCCTCCAGCATACGCCAGCTTCTACAATGAGACTACTAGGACTGCAAACGAGCCAAGCCGAGCCAAGCTTTTGTAAGCTTGAGCTTGGCTTAACTAGAATTAATCGAGCTCGAGCTTGATAAATTTTTTTATTTTAGAGCTTGAGCTTGGCTCGAGCTTGTTTATATTAAGCTTGAGCTTGGCTTGATAACCAAGCTTGATTCAAGCTTGATAAACAAGCTCGAAAATATCAAAATCAAGCTCGTTAAGTTTGATTTCTAGCTCGAGCTTAACTTTATTTTAAGCTCATTAAGCTTGATTTTAAGCTTAATGCACTCTATTTCAAGCTAGTTAGGTTTGAAATTCAAGTAAATACAATATTAACAATTTATTTATTAAAAATTAATTAAAAAAGTTGCTTAATATCAATTATTAAGGACATAAATATATAATGCATACAACCATATTATTATACAAATATATATAAAATTAGAATTCAACAAAGAACAAACGAGCTCCTAAACGAGCTTCTAAACGAGGTAGCTCGCAAGCTCATAAACGAGCCAGCGCACGAGCTTAAACAAGCCGAGTACTTCTATGCTTGAGTTTGGCTCGTTTATTAAACGAGCCTAAAAATGAAGCTTGAGCTCAACTTGTTTGCTAAACAAACTGAGCTCAAACGAACTTTTACCGAGCCGAGCTTCGAGCAGCTTGCGAACGGCTTGGCTCATTTGCAGCCCTAGGGTCTTGCTACTGAGTATAATTCCTTTTTCCAAAGCTGATGTCTTTATAGGCGTTTTTTTAATCCTTGGTTTAGGTGGGTATGTTTCTGTTGTTAAAACTTTTGAGCCGTTAGCGGTCACTTTAGGGATCACCATCACCAAAATTATAAAATTAATAAAAAAAAATAAAAAAAAAGGAAAGAAAAAGTTTTTTTTAAGGTAAATTTTTTCTTGCTGCAGGTTGCATTAGGTGGAAAGATTACATTAGAGTCTCATCTAAGTATTATTTCCAGAATATTCATCACATTTTTTGATGATTTTTCGTGTAAACTCATCTATTTTATCCCTATTCGACCTTATTTTGTATAATAATAATAGTATTAATAATAATAATATTTTTGTTATTTTTATTGTTGTTGTTGTTTGTTGTGCCAATCTTTTATATATTTTAACAACAGGAGCATATAAGTAGACTTCGGGGAAGGGAACATTCTAATAATAAAATCGGTCCAATGGTTTCGTGATTTATAAAAATGTTTATGAAATTAGACTTCAAGTTTCAGAAACATTCAAAAATTAGTGTTTAAAAATTAGTATTTGAATCTTGAGATGGCGGTTGATCTGTGTCGACGGCTAAAATTTATTAATAAATATTTTAGAATTAATTAGACTTAGGTCTCGTTTGATTGGCGGAAAGAAAATGAAAGAAAATTGATTATACGATGTTTGGAAAAATTGTAATTTCAATCAATTTTTTTCTAGCATTTGAAAAAATCAAGAGAATTGAGAGAAAAAGTGAATTCTTGAGGGAAAATGAATCATTGGGTTGGTGTGAGGAACCACTTTTTCTTCTATTATTATTTTTTCCTCGTGGGAATCAAATTATTTTTCTTATTAATTCTTTTCGCATCCAGACAAAAGAAAGAAATCACTTTCCTTTTGAAGACTTCAATTCCGCGAACCAAACATGGTCACAGAAATATAAATATTTGTCAATTTTGAATTTTAATTTTATATACCGTTATCTCATGACCCAAGTCCTAAAATGAACATATTCAAGCTCAAACGGTCAATTTTTTAAATTTTTTTTGACCCCCAGTCTAATTAACCAAAAAAATAATGCCTACAATTTATTAATTAAGAGAGTTATACCACCTATATATTATAAAATGATTCAAGTCGGCCGGTTGATGTCGGGTCAGGTTTGGCCGTCACAACAGTTCACCAACGTGGCCGGGCCGACGACAGGGACCGTCTGTGATCGATCTTTCCGGAGTTGAACGGCCTGAAGACGTCCACGTGGGATAGGGTTTTCTCATCGCCATCCATTTGAGAACTGATTGTAACATGAATGTGTATGAAAATAAAGGATCACCTTAAAATATCTCGGATTGTTTTTATTAGCCGTTTCGTTTTTCTTGTTTTTTTTTCACATAGGAAAATATCCCCAAAAAAATCTTTGGTTTTGGACTCAGATTCCAATAATGGATCTAGATATTATGAAAATACATGTAAAAAAAAAAAAAATCTCTGTCCCAATCGAAAATATTTGGGCTTGTATATTTTCTCATGCGTCTCTATCTCCTTTTTCGTCTCCATCTTAATATTAAAAATAAAATATCGAAAAATATTATTAATTGTAAGTACAATATTTCTTCTAAACTAACTCGAATGATATGTACCACACATCTTCAATATTCCAACCGTTACACGCTCTCACCACCATCCCCATATGTATATATCTCCTTTTTCGGCTCACCAGGACCTCCTCCAATAACCGCCGGCGGCTCGCGGAGGCGGTCGAGCCAATCGTGGCCATGCTCCGGTCCGGCTCGGCGGAGGACGCCGAGGCCGCGCTGCTCGCTCTACTCAACCTCGCCGTTAAGGACGAGAGGTTCGATTCTCCGCAAAATCAGAATTTTTTGGGTTTGCAATTTTGCCCAAAATTGTCAAAAGTTTTGGTTTTTTTTAGTTTTTATTGGATTCTTTTGCAAGTTTGTGATCACCAAGTTAAATATTACTCTTTTTTTAGATGTATTTGCTGTTTATCCATTATATTGAGGGCGTAGTGTTTTAATTAAAGGAAGGAAAAAAAAAAAGGTTTTCTTTTCTCAAAGTTGTGATATTTTTTAGTGTTTGCTGATTTTTTTGGTAATTTTTTAGTTAAAGATTGCTCATTTTATCACTTTTATTTTATGTTTCTAATCACTACTTATTTTTTCGATTATTTAAAAAAGTTGGATATATGTTTAGATAATATCATATAATTAGTTTAAATATTATTTAAATAATAAAGTTTAATTTGAATTTATTATTGTATATGTTTATAAAATTTTAAATATATTTTGGACAGATTTTAGGATTTTTTTCGTATGGGGGATGTATATATACGATGGTACTTATAATGATTTTAAAATATTTTACTTAATTATTTGAGTATATATATATATATATATATATATATATATATATATATATATATTATATATAGTTTAGAAGATTCATTTTGAGCGGTTTTCAAGTATTTTTTTAACAGTAAAGGTAGTAAAGATTTAATTAAAAAGTGAAAGAATAATTTTATAAATTTGTTCTTTTTTTTGTGGTTTTGTTTTTAGTTACTATTTAGGAAATTTTAATATGAATTTGTACTTATATCTTTTTTTTAATTTTATTGGACTTATATCCCACTTTTTGTCACGAAAAATATTTATTTTGTCACGAAAAATACTTCTAGTGACAAAAAGTAGGATGTAAGTCTAAAATAAATTAAAAGGGAAAATATAAATACAAATTCATACTAATAAGTGGGATGAAATTCAAAAATTTCATACAATTCTGACTGGAGAAGGCTAAGGTGACGACATCATGATAATTTGCAATAGTGTGATCTATAATATTAAATATTAGGACTTATTTTGTTCGAAATCAAATTTTGATTATACTCAATAATTAATCTTTAATTGTTTGTTAATTGTTGGGGTTTCATATATTTGATTACAATTTAGGTTAAACAATTTGGACGTTTCCGTTTTTTTTTTTTTTTTGTGTGGGACCGTTTGATCGCACGTCTTACTATGCTCAGGAACGCCATGTTGTCACTCTTTTATTATATCTCTATTTAGAAGTGACAAGTTATGTAATTATGTTCTGTTACTAAGTAGTTGACAAATTATTACTTTGTTTTTTCTTCTTTGGTGGAGAAATTCCCTTTTACTTTCTACTATCGAAAGTGAGAGGATATGATAATTACAGTATCTGGGATTTTTTTTTTTTTTTTTTTTTTGAGTGGTTGGTCCCAGACTTGCTACGATACGACTTGACGTTTGCATTCTACGTTCTCGTTTGGTCTGTACCATTCATTTTGGGTGCTTCGAGTCCTTTCTTCTTTGTTGATTCTGATATAGACTCCGGTCTTCATTCTGTTTCTAAAGCAGGGCCGGTCTAAGGATAAGTTATACAATAATTTGGACTCGAACAACCAATGCTTAGGACAACTCCCAAGTTCCAAAAGAGATCGAGATCGTTGGTGACCTCCAGAATCGATTTACAATAAGAATGGAGAGACAACCAAAACTAACTTCGGATAGAACAATCCTGAAACTTTTAGAATAATTAATTTAAGCGACAAGTCCTCGGATGGCTATTAGCATATATTTACTAGTAATCTACTATATATCAATGAGTGACTATTGTATGGCTGACCGATGATCACTAGCGATTCTGACTTCATGCAGACGAGACGAGTTGCAGCCTGCAACCCGAACTTGGAACGGATTTTTTGAGTTAGCTCACCCTCGCACATTCTAATTAGTAATTACTTTCATAGAGAAAGAAAGACAATGTTATATAATGTTGTGTTTCTATTCAATTGTTCTGTTGGTGCGATCATACCAGCACTAAAGTACTTGATCCCATCATAACTCTCCTGTTAAGCGTGATTGGACGAGAGTAGTATGGTTGACCTCCTGAAAAGTCCTCGTGTTGCACCTCCTTTAAAAAAGTATATATATATATATATATATATATATATATATATATATATATATATATATATATATATATTCATTGCTCTGCAAATTCTTTGCTGACTTTTTTTCATATATTAACAACTCACTCTGTGTTTTTTGAATTCACAGCAACAAGACGAAGATCATCGACGCCGGAGCTCTGGACCCATTGGTCGACTTCCTCCGATCGCCAAACTCGGTCCTACAGGAGAACGCCGCTGCCGCCCTCCTCACCCTCTCGGCCTCCTCCGCCAACAAACCCGCCATCGCCTCCTCCGTCGCGGTCCCTCGTCTCGTCGGAGTCCTTGACACCGGTACCCCGCAAGCCAGAGCTGACGCGATCACCGCCCTCTCCAACCTCTATGTGGCGCCGAACGCGCTGCGCAGCATCCTCCAGTCCGCCCCCGTCCCCCGCCTGATCGGCCTCCTCAAGGCCTCCGACAAATCGTCCAGGACCGCCGAGAGGTGCATTTCCATTTTGGAGCCTCTTATGGCGTTCGACGAAGCGCGGACCGCCCTGGCCGCCGAGCCGGGCGGGGTGCTCGCCGTCGTGGAGGCGGTCGAGGACGGCTCGCCCCGGGCCAGAGAGCACGCGGTGGGAGCCTTGCTGACGCTGTGTCGGAGCGACCGGTCGAAGTACAGGAGGCGATACTCGACGAAGGGGTGATCCCGGGCCTTCTGGAGCTGACGGTGCAGGGGACCGAAAAGGGCCAGGGCGAGGCCAGGGAGCTACTGGGGCTGCTCAGGGATTCTAGCGGTCGGAGGCGGGACAGGGGGACGCTAGAGCGCATCGTGACGGACATGATGTGGCGGTTCGACGGGGAGGACGGATCCGGGAAGGCGATGAGGATGCTAGCGGAGATGGTGAAGGTCAGCATGGAGCAGAGCTTGAGGCATCTGGAGCAGAGGGCGGCTATGGTCCGCGCTGCTCCGACGCAGGAGCTCTTTTTTTCTTGATTTCATATGCCAGTCCAGGCCCCTCTAGGAACCGAGTGACTGGTGGAAGTGTTCCATGTGTCGAGTCGTGTCGTGTCGTAACATATAATGTGAATCTTTGAAGTGTCATCTCTGTACAATAAACGCTATAGCTCTTGGCGATACTAGAATAGAATGTTGATAATACGTGATAATGTCATGGCTTTCTATATAGTTGCACTAATGGAAGCAAACTACGAGAGCGTGTTATTACCCAAAATGGTTTCAAATTCGAAAGGGTTTCGTCTTTGAAAGGTTCCTTTATTCGAAAATTTTCACTGAGAGCATAATTTTTTTTATAAAATTATCTGTAAAACACAAATTTTCTAATAATTACAATCATAGCATAAGAACGTTTACTTAAAAAAAATGAAATAAAAAAATTATAAAATAAGAAAAATGTCCTTACAAAGGGCGTTTCCCAAAACGAAACGTCCTTCCTAAGGGTGTTTCTCTTATTTTTATATATTTTTTCGTTAGCTTTCTAATGGAAGCAAACTAACTGAGAGATATGAAAAGTTTAAAGAACACAAAAAAATGCCTATCATAAGGACGTTTATCCCCAAAATGCCTTTCCTAGAGGCATTGTCATACTCTGTGTACAATTTTTTAAGGAAATTTTTTGCTTTTATTATAATTTTTAAATATTAATGCTTTGGTCGAAAATGTTTGTTCTTTATTTCTCGAATTCATATCATCCTAGTGCATTGATATGATAAAGGCAATGTTGAGTCCTTCTCGCTTTTTATATGATAAAGGCAATGTTGAGTCCTTCTCGCTTTCACGTTATTATTCTTACTGCGTTCGTCTCACTTTATATGTCGACGTGTAGGTGTGTGAGTTGTAATAAAAAAAATTAAGCTTACCTTCTTCTAACTCATTTTCACTACTTTTATGCAACTATAAAGATTTTTTTATCCCAATAGAAATCTTTGTTTATACATAGGCCCAATTTAACCACATGTCCTTCCAACCGTCTCCATCTCCTTCTCATGAGGAATTCTTTGACTATGGATATGGATTTACCAAAAATCCTTACTTATCTCAACTAAAATAACGTTATATCCATTTTACATATATATCTATTATTTATACATATGAGTCATTCCTTTGTTTCAATCTTCTTCTTCATTTTCTCCCTCTTTCTTCTTCTTCTTCTTCTTCTTCTTCTTCTTCTTCTTCTTCACATTCTTCACTAGCTGGAGCTAAGCTCTCCGTAATGTCGTCGAGGCCGGACTGCATCGAGGAAGACATCACCAAGATCGAAGAAGGCGCCGTGGTGGCCGACTCGCCCCACGAAGACTCCGGGATATGCCCTTTCGTCTCGATAACCCTCGTGCAAAAGGTACGTAAGCATACTTACACGATACGTATACACGCCAAATCAGTGTGGTGTCCTTACGTGTTTACGCACGTCTGTGTTAGGTTGTTGCGGAGGCGATCGGTACGTTCTTCGTGGTGTTCGCCGGGTGCGCGGCCGTGGCGGTGAATAAGATATACGGATCGGTCACGTTCCCGGGGATATGCATCACTTGGGGCCTGATCGTCATGGTGATGGTCTACTCGGTCGGCCACATTTCCGGCGCTCATTTCAATCCTGCGGTCACGATCGCCTTCGCCGTCCTCAGACGCTTCCCTTGGAAACAAGTATGTACAAAGGATGTGCACATTTTTTTATTCTCTCCCTAGACCGCACGTGAATAGGAGCTTCGTGGCACTGTAACGCCGTTCTATCAAATTTGGTACGGTTTGCTGATCTTGCTACGTGTTTGTGCAGTTGCCTCTATATGTCATAGCACAATTGTTGGGAGCGACTCTCGGGAGCGGCGTATTGTATCTAATAGTCAATCCGAAACCTGATCACTTCTACGGCACCATTCCTGTCGGCTCGGCAATGCAATCATTAGTCCTCGAGATCATCATATCTTTCCTCTTGATGTTCGTGATATCGGGTGTAGCAACCGACACTAGAGCGGTACATGTTATTTTGCTCATTTATTCTTGCTAATATGATAATTAAGAAAACACGAATACTCCAAAAATTAGGATCATAACATATGTCTAACATGTATCAAACACATTATGGACACTTCAATATATATATATATATATATATATATATATATATATATATATATATATATATATATATATATATATATATATATACCATTTCACCATGTCATGTTGTACATGTGTCCATGCAACATACTTGATATATGAATGTTTTACATTTTTCTTGTTTCGTCTACTGATCTTGTATCGCTCTATACCTTGCAGATAGGAGAGTTGGCAGGAATCGCGGTCGGATCGACAATATTGTTGAATGTATTTATTGCAGGGTAGGTTCCTAAAATATTATATTTATGAATATACACACCCCAAATAAATCCACAATTCTTTTTTAAAAAATGTATATATTTACAATGTTATTGGTCCTTCTTCATTCTGGTTTACTCGTGTGAGTGGGGCTGAAAAAGAAAGCGAACACGGTTCGATCCATTATTGAAATATTTCTAATTTATTTTGTGTAGTCCTATATCCGGTGCATCGATGAACCCTGCAAGAAGCATAGGACCGGCTCTAGTGATGCACAATTACAGGTCATTGTGGGTCTACGTCGTCGGACCGATAGTCGGTGCCTTGCTCGGAGGATTCACGTACAACCTCATAAGATTAACCGATAAACCGGCTCGCGAGATCACGAAGAGTGTATCCTTCCTCAAGAGCTTGAATAGAAACAGAGGTTTATAATCATTGTGTACAAGAGTAGGAATTTGTTTTATAAGCGACGGAGAGTTCATTTTTTTTTTGTTCATGCTATAGCGACGAAAATGTTTCATGTCAATTGATCTTCCAATTTTATGAGTGGAGTGGTATTTTTACTTGTTTGTTTGTATTTTATTAGGGACTTTTCATTATTGTGCTTGCACGAACAAGACTAAGACACAAATTTTTAAGTAGGGATAGTTGTTAGTTAAGCAATGCTCTTAAAAGCTCGAACTATAAGAAACTATTTTTAGCTTTTGATATTCTAAGTTAGATATAAGTGATTAAACATGGCCGGCCCTATGCTCATGGGAAACCGAAGCAAACGTCCTAAATAAAGTCTTGATACATAACATACATAAGACTTGAAAAAAAAAAACACATATACGCAACAAAATACAAAAAATATATATAAGTAAAAACAAAAACTTTAGAGACCCCTCAAAATGACAATAATATGAGGCTTAGGTGGCCCTCCCCCGTCTCTTTATAGGGTTGGTCATACCACGAAATCTTTATCGACATAACCTCCCTCCTCATTTTCTTTACAATTATCAACCATGTCGACAACTATCAATTTGGATAATGAGACATTTATCTACAAAATGGCAAGCCTAAGAGTTATAATATAGCAATTCTTAATATCGTCTTTAATATCTCCATTAAGAAGTTGACTTCCACCAAATATTATAAATCGTGTAATCGTATAGTTTATTTTATTTGTTGTTATTTTGAAAAGAAAATTAAAAAAATCATATGAAAGTTACAACTATATACCAATAATTTATAATATATATATATATATATATATATATATATATATATATATATATATATATATATATATATATATATATATATATATATATATATAACCTGGAATATGTGAAATGTATTTCTTTTTACTAACCTATCATTGGGTTTAGAATAAAGAAATCACAATTCTATTCATTTGTGTGTTTGGCATAGTAAAAAATGAAATTTGGATTTACTATTATTATTTTGCTTGCTTGGCATGAATGCAAAGTACAATACCATTTCATTTTGAGAGGTAATAATATAAACATATTTCTTAAAACAACCAATATTATAGTTTAGAATCCCCACCCCCACAATTCAGGATTCCAAATAGTTTATAAACTAAATAAATTCCAATTCCTGTTTTTGTAGGCCTCCTTTGGTTTGTGGAAGGAAAGAAAATTAATTCTCTATTCTTTACATGGACATGAAAATTTGTACTTCCTATTTTTTTTTCCCTACGTTTTGAAAGGTCATAATATATAGTAAGAATAAATGCAAGAAATTGAGAGAGAAATTGAATTCTTCTAGTACGTGGGAACCTTTCTTTTTGAGGGGGGGGGGGGGGAATTATTTTTCTTTATTGCTCATTTTCTTTGGTATCCAAATACATAAAATGAATTTATTTTCAAAAGTCGTCATTCAGCAAATCAAAGAGAAAACTCAAATATTATAATTATCTCGTAATTTTCAGTGTCCAAATTAACTCTTTCCACACGTTAAATGGACAATTTATGGCGTCCCAACTAACAATAAATATACATTTAACTGGGATTTAATTTTTTAAATAAAACATTGTGCACTAGTATTTACTAGGAGATCAGATTTGATGTCCCCAAAATCTATATACCAAACTTTTTTTTTTCTTTTTTATAAAAATATAGGTCTCGTTGATTGTGTGTGTTATTTTATAAAATAATCAGTGAGACCCATATTTTTATAGTATATGCGACAAATTTAATTATTGATTTTGGAAATAATAAATATGCATCATTTACTGCTTGTAATTACAATGTGGACATTTATAGTATCTCAAAAAACAATGTGGGAGATGTAGACATATAACAGAGCCTCTGCAGTTTGCAAGGGAAAATAATAATAATTAATTTACTCATATGTTACATAAACTTATAAATCATGGTCATTCTTCCACATACACCCATCAATGTCATAGAGAACAACAATAATTTTGAAATCAACAAATTTTTTTTCATTTGGATCCTAAAAGAAAGTGTAAAATTAATATCTATTTCATCCACCAACAAATGTACACATGTGCTCCTTAACAATAATTTTATTTTAATGTGCTACATTTTTTTGTTGGATTTGTAGACTCTATCGTCGTCAAATGTTCGACTTATGTCCGAATTTTTCATAAACTACACCCAATGTAACACACACGGTCTATTTTTTGTCAAGGAGGAGGGTGAGAGAGATTAGGGGCCATTTATGACATTCTAAAAACCATGTAGAAATGTTAAAAATGTAATTTTTTAAACACTATAGAAAAATGACAATATTTATTATTTTTTACATTCTAAGAGCTATATTAGTGATGTTTCTAAAAACTAGGAAGACATAAATCTAAGAATAGATATTTCACATTAGTAATATATACGAAAGTTAAATTTTTTGGAAATTCTAATTTTATGACCTTTTTCGATCGCACAACTTGCACATGATGAAAAAAAGACCACGAGGGAGGTACAATGCACGAGGCATTAAGTGTTAATATAAACGTGAAAAATCAATTCTAAGGTGTCGATGTAGTTCGAAATTTACCCATGTAAAATATGATTTTGGTGCACTGTATGCGAAATTAAGGGCTAGCTTAAATATGGAAATTGTTTCGGAACCGTTGGTATAGTTCGAAAGTGAGATGTGATGTTGTGTACGAAATATTAAGTGGTAGAAATTAATAAATTGTTCAGAATCATCGATATAGTTGATTTTTTTGTCCATCTTCGACTATATAATGCGGCTTCGAAACGGCTCAAAAATGAGCCGTTTAAACCGTATGTACATCATCCACCACTTAATTTTAAAAAATTGCCAAAAATTATAATCTTAAATTTTCTCACATTTTCTTCCGCATAACTAAATACTTTTTTTAAATTTTGCTTCTGCATAATCGAACACCCTCTCTTTTATCCACATATATCCGTAACAAATTATATTTAAATTTCTATATATTTTAATTTTAATATAAATATATATAACAAATCTTAATATATATTTAAATTATATTTCGATAAGATTATGAAGAATAAAATTTATTTTACGTGCAAAACCAAGGATGAATAGCCAACTCAATTGGCAAAGGTGTAGTTCTCAAGCTAACGTGGACAGGATTGTTTTTCTCCCGCCAAGTGAGTTGACGAAAAGTCATTTCCAACCAACTCACTTGGCTTGATTCCTCATTTAGCCATTTCGCTTGGCTAGGTTCCTCTTTTAAGCCATTTCATTTGGCCGAAAACTTGGAGAGGATGGCTCAGGGAAATAGAAACTAAGATGATACTTAAAGAAGAAGGGAGACGGGATGCTGGAGAAGAGGGAAGACTGCTTGTTAAATAGGAAGAGAGAGAGAGAGGTGACCCATAACAACTTTTCCATGCATGCTATGTGGTTTTCAAAATCTGACCACAGTCTCCCACATGGCTGGCATAGTCTCCTACCCAAGACCAAAGACTGGCATAGTCTGCAAGGTGAACTTTTGCTGAGTCACTTGGCTTATGAGTGACTTTTCGCCAAATCACTTGACCTGGGGTGGAGATTCTGCCAAGTGAGTTGGTTGTGCGTGTGGATTCTCACCAAGTCACTTGGCTGGATTTTCCATGGCCTGCCAGCACTTGAATTTTTAAGTTTTCGCCAACTCTCTGTTGGCTTGAAAACCAATTTTCCTTTCCTTCGCCAATTGAGTTGACTATTCATCCCATTCTATATAATTTTTTGAAACTTTTTTTCTTATCGTGCTATATTGTTAAAATTAATCCCCCTATACGATTTTGTTTGTTTTGTCAATATATAAAGTGTAAATTCTAAAATGTTACCTAGAAGAAAAATTTAGACAATAAAAAAGGAAAAAAATAATGACTATAATTCATTCAATTTCCATCCTCTCTTATTAGAACACGTTAGTAGTGTGTTATCACAAATTATTTGTTCAATATATAAATATAAATTATAAAATGTCACATACAAGAAAAATTTAAACCATAAAAAAAAGGGAAAAATTAATGACTATAATTCTTTCCATTTCCATCATTTTTCTTGGATGAGGAAGAAAATCACTTCCTAAT
This sequence comes from Iris pallida, assembly GCA_029216955.1. Taxonomy (NCBI): domain Eukaryota; kingdom Viridiplantae; phylum Streptophyta; class Magnoliopsida; order Asparagales; family Iridaceae; genus Iris; species Iris pallida. The sequence goes on from JANAVB010010600.1 coordinate 7,557,360, forward strand.
ATTTTAAGACCTCTCTCTCTCTCCTCCTTAAAAACCCTAATTTCTCTCTCTCTCTCCACCTCCTCACACAGCAGAATAAGTGAGCAATGGCGGATCCCGAAACCCTAGAGAGATCCGAGTCGGGAGCGATCGACGGGGTCCTCTGCATGGAGATCGAGGCCCGGAGCTCCGCCACGGCGGATGACTGGCGCCGGGCGCTGGCCAGGGTGGTCCCGGCGGTGGTGGTGCTGAGGACAACCGCCGCCCGCGCGTTCGACACGGAGCACGCCGGAGCCAGCTACGCCACCGGCTTTGTCGTCGACAAGGCTCGCGGCATCGTCCTCACCAACCGCCACGTCGTCAAGCCCGGTGAGAAGCCTCGTCCTCCCGTCGGTTTTTAGGGTTTTGATGTTGTCAATTCGATCGAGATCGGTGATTTTTTGTTCTCCCGTTTGTCGCCTATTTTTAGGTCCGGTGGTGGCGGAAGCGATGTTCGTGAACCGGGAGGAGATTCCGGTCTATCCGGTCTACAGGGACCCTGTAAGTTTTTGATATATATATATATATATATATATATATATATATATATATATATATATATATATATATATATATATATAATCTTCATGTTTATGTTTAAAAATTGGTGCTGGCTAGACAGACACACACTTACATGGCACGAACACTCTAAATACCCTTGTCATGTCTTATTCGTGTCCGTGCAACATAGAACTTGGGGATGCAAGTTAAAAGTTGCGGAAACAACCTCTCCATATATTGGGGGTACTACTACTCACTGCTGCGTACATCCAGGCCCGGCCTAGTGGTAAGCCAGACAAAACATCGGGCTTGGGCAACCCCCTCTGCTTGGGGCAATCCCCAGGATCAGCATGACCCCACAAGAGGTCGGGGTCGCGGGTGACCCGCCGGGATCGGCCCACAATAAGGGTCAAGGGACAGCCAAAGCTGGCTCTTGATAGGGCAACCCAACCCCGTGGACTGGCCCTACGTACGTCTCACTATCCCCAAACACTGCATTAGTGGGAGACTCATAGTTTGAATGCCATTTTTATGTGATCATAGTGATACATGACAATTTTTACTTAAAAATGTTGCAATGCTCATCAATATCCAGTAGCGATACTATTTCTATTGTTTATACTTTGTATACAAACATATTGTTCTACAAGAAATTCCAGTTGCTTTGTGAGGGTTTCACATCTTTCTCATTGGATCATATAGCTGTCACTATGAGTAGATACATAATAATTTTTACAAAAAAAGGGCACAAAATGTCTACTATCAGTGTTCCATAGTGTTCCATTCCGCAGATTATGCGGCCGAGTACTCAAAAGCAGCCCAATACTGCCAGGTATTTAAGAAAAGAGCTACTCGGCCAATGGAGCGATTAATCGGACAGTTAATCAGATTAATCTGTTACTGGGTAGTTAGTACTAGTAGGTTAGGTTTTGCACATACCCATTAACCCGACAAATTGTCTAAATATAATATAATATAATTTCTCTTATAAATATAACGATTTCTTATTTTGGCTTGCTGTTTATAGCTCTTTGTTTACTCTATGTAGTTTTTGATTTTTTTTGTATAACATTTATTTGTAGTTTTTCCATTAAATATACAGAATGTTAACCACTATGTGTTTATTCTCTGTCTATCGGATATTTATCTATATTTTTGTTTTTTTGTTGTTGAGAAAGTAGTCTATCTACCGCATTCAATAAATCTCCGCGTAAACCCATGGTCCTAGACCGAGCGCATAATGAAATAGCGAAATTAACCTTGCCCGTTATATAGTTTGAGAGACATCAAACCAATATATTGGGTTAAGACCGATATATTAGCCGTTAAGAAATAACCACCAAATATCGATCAATATATCCCCACCTGTTAACCCCAATGTTAAGTTTTGTAGAGTGACTTGTGGAGGAATCTCAAATTTGTCTTCTAAGTAGTAACAAAACTAAGATTCTGATAGAATACATAGGTTAGTAGTTTTTACCTTTCTACTTGTTTAGACTTATACAAGTTTTAAATGTTGCTAGTTTTTTAGAATTAAAAGTGTTATCTGTTGTTTGTCGTTAGTCAATTTTCGATGTTTAGAAAATTTATAAATTAGAATTAGGTAGAGGCTAAATTGCACTTAAATACCCTAAATTATCTTATTTTAGCACTTCAATACCTGTCTTTTTTATTGGCAAGTTGAAATCCTATACTTCTTATTTTCACTTTAATACCCTAAAGTATAATTTTTTTTCCAGCAGTTAAAGGTAAAAATATACAAAAAGACCATAATACCTTAACCCTAATCCCAGCAATATTTTTTATTTATTGATTAAAGTTTTAATTAAAAAGTGAATTAAAATAATCAATTTATTATTAAATTAATCTTATTCATCATAAAAACTTTCTGACCTTAACAGAAGTCCTAGCCTATCCCCAACCATTAGTGGCATGCCTCCGTCCCTTATGCTGAAATCGTCGTCGCCCCCTACAACCGCAAAGACCTCCACCTTCCTCTTCGCTGATTCAAATGGTAGTATTGCTAATACTTTGAAGGGGTCTTGGTGGTTGCAAGGGGATGACGACAAAGGTTGGAGAGGGGACCGGTGTAGTCAAAGGCATGCCCAAGGCACGTCTCATAGGAAGGTGCATCATATGTGCCTCACACCTCACTCCACGATACATCTTTCTCCAGGTACACTCAAGGCGCACGTGGCAGTAAGGCACCAACAAGTAAAGGCGCACCTAGGTGCGTCTTATGTATTTGTTCTTTATTTTAGCTCTACGGGCTCATCTTGCAGAAAATGATAGTGATGGAAATGATTTGATGAAGTTTGGTGAAGATGAACGATTGTTCTATTGGTTATGTTTTTATTTTACAATTTGTGTTCATTTCATTTTGTTCTTGTTAGAGAACATACATTCTTATTGGTTCTGTTGACTGTTATTGCTACTATGCTAGTTCACTTGGTTATGTTTTAACATGTTTTGTTGGTTTTAATGTGTTATTTGGTTTTATTTTTTACATTAGTAATTTATTTATTTATCTATCTATATTGTTTATTGTTTATTTTTTATTATTTATTATTTTTGCTTCTCGGTTCGCTCAGACGCGTGCAGTAAGTATGTCTTGCGACTCTGATGATATGGATCCTTTGTGTCTCAAGTGCGTCTTGCGCTTTGACTACCTTAGAGGGGACCATGACGGTGTGGGGGAAGAGGGCGATGAGCAGAGCAGATGTGGTGAGGGAAAGGAGGATTGGTGTAAGGTTTTTAGGTAGAAGAAGAGTGTTTTTTTATTTTCAAAACAAATGGTAATACCTATTGTTTAGGGGCAAACGTGTCCAAATGATCATGTGCTTTGCATGATGACAATTAGATTGGATTTCGAACTAACACATAGGGTGAGTTGCAAAATTTTTAAAAGTGGGTATTTAAGTAAAAGAAATACCTCAGGATATAAAATGCCAAAATTAAATAGATGAGGGTATTTAAGTGGAATGTAGCCTTATATACAACATTTAGTCTATATATGGTATGTAATATACTATATATTTATTGATATCCAACATTAAAATGCCATCATGTCTCCAACATTTGACATCCGACATTTCAAGAATCCAAACTGACATGAATCCGACATCTACAACCTTGCTCCTTGGTTCCCTAGACTAGAAATTATTCTATGCTCGAGAAAGCTAATAATCTAGACAAAGAGGTTGGAGTTACTTTTCTCTATACGAAATTACAGTCTATGTCAATTGCACATACCAACTAGCAAAAAGGGACATTTCTATAGAAAAAAATATAATTATTTCGTCTATTCCTCCTTCAACTACGACAAATCAAAGTCTTTATTCCAATCTTTTTGGGCTGGTTGTTTGAATCGTTTCTTCCATTCATCTCTGTCAAGGGCCATGACTTCAGTAACTAAACAGTATCCCTTTTCAAAACTTCATTCCATGTGTGTTTAGGCCTACCTCTTGTTGTAGAGGCTCCTTTAACTACTTTCTCATTGATCCTCCTTGCAGGTAACAGGAGCAGCTATTGAATTTATTATATTTTGGTTTTTATATATATATCAAAATTTGATCTTTCTAGAAAATCTTTATTTTGAATCGTTCTTTCATTTAATCGAGTTATAATTTTAACGTGATTTTTTTTTTAGAACTTTATGCCCTGAAATGTTACAAACATGTCAGACTACTGTTTGAGAAATGTTGAAGTTTCCAAACATGAATACTTTATGTAATTTGGACACCTTTGACAAGTGTCACATGGCCAAGGTGTTGTATGTGGAACCTGTTTCCCAGTCCCAAAGGAATGTGTGAAGGATGACTTGACAACAAGACCATAATTTTTGGTCAGACTTATGGGATTTAGTGCATGACAAGTTTGTACTTTCTCTATGATGGGATTTATTTTATGTTGTCTATACTAGACTAATTGTGTTGTATTCCAGTTTTGGAATATTAGAGAGCTTTAAAAGACAAAGAACGCGAGGGAGGTGAAGGTTTTTGTTACTGTTGATCAATAGTGAAATCTTTGCTTTATTTTCTTGTCAAAATATTACAGACATGGAAGTTTAGTTAATTGATGGCATTTCGACGAACACCAAAAGTTTTGGCTTTATGCTTTCTCCTCAAAGTGTTTGACTTTCATGTGAACATTTTCTGGAAAAATTTATTGATCATTACAATGCTTGTGCTAATTTGTTTATTTTTACCTCTACGTTGACCTCATAGAATGCACTATTTGAGTTGTAGTTTCGCCGGCAATCATTTTTGTAAGTTTGTCTTATTCTTTTTTGCTTAGTGTGGTAAACTATTTGCATATAATGTTCATATTATGATTAGCATGGCTTGTTGTTCATGCGGACATATACTTAGTCATTATTCATGTGTTCTATTTCAAGTGCATACTGTTGTCCGCTAACCCAAATATTCATTTTAGGTACATGATTTTGGTTTCTTCCGCTATGACCCTGAAGCAATCAAATTTCTAAGCTATGAGGAGATACCTCTTGCACCAGAAGCAGCTTCTGTTGGACTGGAGATTCGAGTGGTTGGCAATGATAGTGGTGAAAAGGTTCTTCACAGTCTTTTTTATATTTGTTGACAGGTGTAGGTTTTGGCTACAAAAATGAAATTTCAAAAGAAAGTCAAAGAAAGTCACCAAGATGTTTTTCCAATAGGAAAGATAGATATAGAAATATGAACAAAAGATAGAGGAAACCATTGATTTCACTTTGTTCAAGCATGTTTAACTGAAATTCTTGAGCACTTTTTTGACTGTTCTTGTTGAGATGCAGCAAATTCGAATCAAGTTCCAGTGAGCGGTGATCTGTTTATTGGTCAATTTAACTTGTTCCAACTGTCCTTTAAAAAGGACGATAATTTATACTTGTATGGAAAACTGTAAATTGCAGGCATATCAAGTCAACAATGGAAATTCCTGGTTCAGTTATGATTTATGCTATGTGCGACTTTAGTTCCTTGAAGATAGGTTATAAGTTCTAAATTAAAATTTTATTGTGAACGTGAAGGTCCTTTCATGAACAAGGGAAATATCTGGTTAAAAGCCTTTTAAAAGCCCAGGGTGCTCGAAGAGGCTTGAACATCCCCATATGAAAAATAAAGAGCCCAAGCATCCATCAAATGTGCTGCTAGCCGAGAGATCTAGTTGAAGAATTACAAGCTTAAATAATGCCGTGGACCGAGATACATGAGTTTACGTTTACCTATGCTTACAAACATTAATTCCATGGTTATCCAAGTACAAGATGAGCAGGGTATTATTGTATACCTTTGTATCTTTAGCTTATGCTTCCCTAAAAGTAAAATGTGATCATCAAGGTGCATCTAGTGCACGATAATGGCACTCAAAGATAGAGTTGTGGTGGAATGAGGATGTCCGAAGATACAAGAATAACGTTAAAGTCATTATCTCAAGGTTTTGAGGTTGGCTATTTGAATCCTTTTCTTCCATTCATCTCTATGAATGGCCATGTTCCTCTGTAAAAATGTCCGATGATTAGGCAAACCAGCTTCTTATAGAACTTTTGGAATGCTAAAAGCATTGTGAGATAAATTTAGTAAAGAGGATGCCAAAAGTGTGGCAAAGAGGCTGAATCTAAGGCTTACCTATAATTGATATATGAAGCTAGAATCAAGGAGAGAATGAAAATATATAGAAGCTTACTGATAATAGTAGGGAAATATAGTGATCACATTACCTATCAGTATCTTAGTTTATTGTTGGTTGTGGTAAAAGATACAAGAATATAACTTATATTAGTGGATATGATTTCCTTACTTCCTACCCTAGGAATTCAGAGCGTCTAGAGTTTTAGATGAATCTCTCCTAGGAGGAAGTATTGCATTCTGGTGCATTAGAGCTTAATGAGTCCAAAATTTGCATTTAATAGTCAAATCATAACAATATATTGATATAGTTTAGCGTATTCTAGTACAATTTTCATAGTGCTTTCAACTGCTCGGAATTTGCTGTTGTGCTTTCAGTAGTTAGTCTACATCATGTTAGAAAATTCGGCCAGAGTTTAACAGACAGCATTAGATAGCTTATTGACTCTCATAATGAAATACTAGAGAGTTTTATTTTGATCTGGACTCTTTAATAGAGTATTAGTTGCTAGACTTGTTTGACTAGTTTTTAAGAGTTTTTTTGAATGGTATATGTCATCTGACCAATTTGTGTGGAAAATTATGAAGATTGAAAGTCATTGTTTACATCTCCCTTCATTGCTTGTTCTACTTGTGAATTTTTTCCGGCTAATCCTTTGAAGCAGTTTTCAGCTGCTTGCAATGCCTCCCTCTTACAGAAATTTATGAACTATACGGGTCCACTGAGTCAAGTTGGTTGAGGTGCCACCGGAGTTGGTCTGTACTAACGGATGGCTTGTCTACCCAATTTTCTTAATGATAAACGTGTCAATTGAGTCAAGTGGCTTGAGTGTGCACCTATGTTTTTAGGCTTGTCTATCCAATTATACCTAAATTAGTTAAAGTGGACCTGCATGTCTTCGTCTGTGCTTAGTGGATTGGTTCCATCTTACTATCCTAGGAAGAAACAGAACACTTATAGGAATCTGCATGTTCTTATGTTCATGGACATGAACAAAAATACGTACACCTTATATACTTGTTTCTAAGACCTTTCTTTTTGCTAATTTATAATATGGTTTCCAGGTGTCAATTTGGCAGGCACTCTGGCGCGCCTTGATCGGGATGCTCCCCACTATAAGAAGTACGTTTAATTTCTACTGCTATTTCTCCTGATCTACAATCAAACTACTGCCATTACATAGTCTGTAGCTCCTATGATCTAATAGTGACTTGGTTTCTGTAAAGTTCCATTCTGGTTTTCTTATCTCTTAAAGATTTCAATTTGTTGCTAATATGATACTTAGTTTTTAATGAAGCCTTGCATTCTTAGTAGAAACTACGACCGTCTTGTTGTAGGAACAAATTATTATTATGATGAGAGGATGTATTCAACATGCTCATTTTATGATTCAGTCACAATGTTGATATTGTGAACTTCTTGTATGTTTGAAAATTCACTGTTTACTTATAATAAATTATGTGCAATATTTAGGCACTATTCATAGATACAAGGTGTAGATTTTTTTTCTAGAAATCTGGTTGTTTCGTTCCATTTTTAGATTTTCAATGATACTTATATTAGCGATCCATCATTAGTAAAATCCGTATTATCTTAATCTGCTGCAGTTTCTCTTTGGCTCTTAGATTATTACATTGAAAGCAACTATAAGAGGTAAAATGGAAAAACATCAAATTCTAGATCAAATTCTTGAAAGTTGTATTCCTGCTAATAGTGGTGGCCAAGGAAGTCCAGAAGATCAAGGCACAAATAATACCATATTAAGATTGGGAAAAGCGCATAAAGTGATGGAAACTTTTAGAGACATAAGGTAGCAAAGAAATAGGCTAAGAAACAATTAGTGAATGAGAATGACAGGCCTATGATTATTCGTATACAAGGTTACAGTTTACAAACTTAAGGAAAAAAAGATATTTATGGGATTGCCAAGATAGAGAAAGGAGTACATACCTGGTAATGTTAAATGTATGAAGATTGACAAAGAAGTATTAGTAAGAGAGAGTGATTTTTTGGTGCGGTGGAGACACTGGAGATATTTTCACAAGTTCTTTAGCAAGAACAACATAGAATTTAATGTAGAGATATAGCTATTGTTGTAAAATTGGAATTTCTGAGGTTTATAATGTGTTCAAGAAAAGAAAACTGTAAAAGTTGTAGGGCATCATGATATTTCTATTGAGGTTTGGAGATGTTTAGGAGGATTGACGCGACTAACTAATTTCTTTATCCCAAATTCTAAAGACTAGGAAAACGTTTAATTGATGGATTGTATAAGATTATATTATATATATAATATTTGGAAAAAACTCAGAGAAGAATATTGATCTTCATATGATTTTTTGACTTAGGAAAATCTTGCAATAGAGGGCCTAGAGAGATAATGAATTAGGATTGAGGTTGTAATGAATCAGATAGTTTGGTTAGTGTTACAGAGGACATGGTCCGTAGCAGAGCTAAATGATAGATAAGGTTCCGAAATAATGACCCAAAAGTTAAGGATAAAGGTTTTGTTGTTGTGTGCTTTGTTTTACTATACCAAACTCTATGTTGTGTCAACTTTCTTGGCAATCGGCACTCAAGCATATCATGTTTGTTCTCGCGATGTGCTTCTAATCACTTATAGCAACAATCTTCCTAATTTTTCTCCGTAATCATCTTAGAAGTGCATTGTTCATACTCTTAACTCTTTGAGTATGTAACAGAAGTAGGATAAAATTTGACCACACAACAGATCTGACTCTTTTTGACCAAGTCACCGGTCAAACTCACCAAGATCATCCACTTATCATGTGTTTTGAAACCTAAGTGGATATGGGCATCAAGATATTCTTGGTCATAGAAAGGCTTTAGTTTCATTTTGATATCAGGATTATGGACATTGGATATATCAATGAAAGCAATATCCCAACCTATTACTTAAACTAACAATGTATTTGGAGTGTTAGCTGCCAAATATTTTCTTCACACTTTGCTTTTGTACGAATGAAGAGTGTGGGATGTTGAGGAGACTAGACTAACTAAACCTAAGGTAAGGAGGGAATGACAATACATGTAGCTTCTGTGTCAAATATTAGATGTAACCATATATAGCAGGTTAAGAGTGACATAGTTTATTGGAAGATGATGCAGTCAATGATTCTACGGCCCGGCAACTCACATGAGCATAGGGCATCTATATCGAGTGTTCGACTTGGCTCCTGGCCCCTGACAGGATAAGTGAGGAATCGCTCTTGATCTGATCTATTGGGTCCTATAACTTTGCCGAGCTGAGTAACATCCCTTTCCACTGCACAATTTTAAGGACTGTATATCCCAAAACTAAATGACATAGGACTAGAGAAGAAATCTACAAGTGGAAGATGCTTTTTTTATGCTGGTGCAGTCTAAACATTGCATGTAGAAAAGTTTGATATACTGTAAACTGGATTAAGTATTGTGATCACATAGGTTATTTGAAAGTAAGGAAACCTGGGAATTGGCAGAAAAGCTTGGTGTTGAGTGCGGATGGGTTAAGTGATGGCGTAAATACTAAATAGTTTCATCTCTTCTCTTTTCTTTTGCAATCTATAATAGTTCTCGTACCATACCTTTTCCCTTTGTCTACCTCCCTTACCTCTTTCTCCTCCGCTTTCTTCTTCCTATCTAACCCGACTCTTGGCAAGCTTCTTCCTGCCGCTATTGCAGCTGTTTCTCCTTTCTTTCCTCACCTCCCTCTTTTCTTTACTGATTTTAATTTTGTCTTCTTCTTTGTCTTCTCTCCTTTTCTTTCAAATTATTTTCTTTAGCAAGGGAGAATTTGTCATTTATAAATTACCTGCATGCGGGCGGCTTGGTGTTAATTTCCATCTGCCATGTGTGTGGGAATTCCATCTTTCACATACTTGGCTTCTGGAGTAAGTTACCAAACCACTGACTTGTGTGCACCCTAATACTGTCTCAGTAAAGTTGAATCAGTGGGATGTAGGCTCGTCATAATATTATAATTTGTACAAAGTCATTGAGGAAGAGCTCCAGCATCATAGGCTCACAGCTAATAGAATACTTCTCGTCTAGACCTGTCAAATGGGCCCGGCTGACCCATCCTGACACGAGCCCGGCCCAAAAAATGACCCATGTGCCGGCTCTGCCCGACTAATTGTGGATTAGTCGGGCATGGGCTGGCCCGACCCATTATATCGGAACGTGCGTGCCTCATATCTCTGCCCATAAGAATGCCCGGCCCGAAGCCCAAGCACATCTCGACCCCTGCTTGGCCCGACCCGGCCCAGTCCAATATTAATCTTTAAGTATTTATTATAGCATGGAGATATAGCAAAGCTTGTATGAATTATTGTTTAGGCACTCTACTCTGTTGATCTGTTATCTTTCTACTATGTTGTCTCTGTCTTTTTGAAGTGTGCTCTGGCCTTTATAGAAGGGTCATAAACCCAAGTGTGGGGTTAGTGAGAGGATCTTGGTTAAAAAAACATAACTCAACCATACCACCAACTCATGCTTTCTGTTGACGGTCAATATAGGCTGGACGGTGAATGATTATTGTAGCTCAGCTTAGTCTTGTGTAAAGCCCAAAAAATTGCGTCCCGTCCGAGGCAAAGTTATATAGCCTTCCACTGACCAAGGCTTCCACAGTATTTTAGAAGATGGTGGAATATTCCAGAAGGTCCCAAAATCTTCCAGAAGATCCGAGAATCTTCCAGAAGACGTAATAATACCTTTCTAGATGTCTCATGATCTTTCTGGATGTACTAGAAGCTTCCTTGTTCTTATCTAGTCCCCATAATATTCCTAGAATAATCCCTTGCCGGTTCCAGATGGTTCGTGATGTTTTCATGTAAGCCCTGTGGGCACTATACATAAGTGGGAGGCCTCATTTGTTTCTCACTATCAAAACTTGTAAGCATTCTCCAAGTAATAGAAGAATCCTTTACGAGTCTCATTTGCTCCACTCTTCTCTTATTTATTTAGCATTCTAGCTAAGCGGGTTCGGAAAGGCTTGCACGAGTCTTCGAGAAGGAAGATAGTGCGCGCACGCGACAAAGTATAGCCTAAAACTCTAAGTCCGTGACACTTGGCTGGTGCTGTCAAGCCAAAAGCATCAAAATACATTGGTCTTTTGTGGTGCCTGCTGTCTAATCTCTTTCTGCTTCATTAGTTATTCTTGTGTGCTGCAAATATAAGAGAAGCATAAAATATAAGAGAAGCTCGGCCCGACCTCATACAAGTGTGCTGCAAAACGTCGATTATGTGCTATAATATGTCAAATGTGTTGCACATAAAAGAAATAAGAAACTTACAAAAAAATATTGCTGCCCTCGTATACCGAGGCCCGGCCCGGTATAGCCCGGTTCGAAACCCACCATGCAGTGGGCCATGTGCCAGACCTTCAAGTTAGCATACGTTCATGCTTTGAATATTTTCGATTCAAGTCGTAATTCGGAACCTTGAATTGCAATTACATCTTTGTTTGGTGTTCATCCAATTAATGCTTTAGAAGTCGTTGAAACCAAATCATATATTAAATGATTAATAACCTTTCACATATGATAGGTACAAACTTCAATTTAAGATATGCAATTTGGCTCCTAAATTGCAATTACATCTAGAACCGGATTCCTCTAATTACTCTCTCATGCAGATCATATAATTATTTTTCACTAATTTTCTCATATACTAAGTGGTTCCTATAGGAAGTATCAAGTACCAAAGTATAGATTCATGTAACATGATTTAGCTCCAACTTCCATTTTGAGAAATGCCTAGAGTGCAACCTAATTTTTGAATTTTATATTTCTTGATAGTTGATGCCTTGTTCATGAATTTTCTTTGATATGATTATTATCCATTATTTTGTTTTCTTCTAATTATTAGAATTTCACTGTTATGATTATACATTATTTTGTGTCTTCTAATTATTAGAATATTCTTGTTTTTGTTTTATCTTTAAATAGAATGAAATTTGACCATAATTCCTTTGTCCATGTCAGAGAATTAATACTCCTTTCTATTTACTGTTCAGGGATGGATATAATGACTTCAATACGTTCTACATGCAGGTTTGTGTTATTGTTTTCTTGGCCATGTAACGAACTCCCTTATGAATTAATTTGGTTAACTTTAAACTTTTCCTTGATTATCTTCAGATGGATACTAAGGTTCGTGTACTTTTTTTTTCATGGCCTTGTAATGAACTCCACTGGATTAATATGATTAGACTTTTACTTTTAAACTTCTTGCTTGGTTATGTTTAGAAGGATAACTTCTAATCTACCATTCTTAAAGGAATTCTAACTTATCATTTTCTTTTACTTGTTCTCTAGAATACCGTTTGGACACTGGAATTAGGTTGAGAAATTCGGGAATAAAGGTTCAGTTCTTGCTAATTCCAGTCAAACACTAGTTTGGTGCGTCCAGGAAATGCAATTTCTCCATTATGATCAAAATCTTTTACCTCGTTTTTTCTGCTTTGAGTTAATTTCTAGACTTCTAATTGAGGATATAATTGGGAATTTGATCTCCTATTTCTTTCCCTCAACCCAATTAAGGGCTTGAAATCTGAACCATCATATTTTGTTCAATTGTTGTTTGTTTGAGGAATTCGGGAATACAGGAATTAGTCGTAATTCCAATTCGGGAATACATGAATTAGTCGTAAATCCTACACAAAATTAGCTAATTGTTGAATTCCTAAAGTTTCCTTTTTGCATCTCCAGATGGTACCTAAAGATTTTAGCTCTTCCTGATAAGATATCACAAAATATACACCATGCTTGTTGGTTGTGATTCTTCTGATAAATCATGGTAGTGGAAGTATTAGTAATAGCACAATACTTAGTTCATAAAATTTTAGTAGTGTTAATATGGTCGGAGGATTTTGACATTTGTCTTTCAACTTCGAGGTGCCATAATCTGAAGATAAGTACTGCAGGTACAATAATATTGATCTTTCTGCTGTATATAATAACGATTAAGACAAGAAACAGATTAAATAAGATTAGGAAGAATACTACAAGAAAAAGAGATAAAGTATTGATAACCATATCAGTACCATACTGGAACCCCTACCTACCTGGCCACCTAGGTTTTATGACATGACCTCTTATGCTCATGGCTACCTTGACTGGGACTATGGCACCAACATAGAGGATTGACGTAAGGTCAACAACATGTCATAAAACTTTGTTAATTTGTCGATGTTATTGATATCAGCTATATCGGCCGATATATTGATTCGATGCCTAAACAAACATATGTCGGACGTATATATCACATATATTGTTTTGGAAAATCGGTCGATATATCAGTAAATCCGATATATTGATATGATATTGGCCGATATCTCCCAATATATGAAATATTGGATATTAGAGGTGAATAAGTCGAAGGTTGTAAAAATCGCTAGTCGGCCGCTAGTCGGCGGGGATTTAGATAAATCGGAGACTAGTTGTGGACTATTGGATTAATCGGTTTGAATTTTTTAATTAAAAATATTTGTATCTATATGCAATAAAAATATATGCAATATTTGTCATATGTTATTTAAAACCATTATCCTACCTACTGGGTCCGTTATTTTGCTTAAAAAGAGGTGAGAGAATACACAATCCTCAAAAGAAGAGAGAGGCTCGGGAGCAGTGCCTGGATCCAGCCCGTTATTTTACTTCAAACCATTACTACATACTTAGCCTATTCACTTACTCTACTTCTTGATATCTATATTTTATTATTTTATTTTTATTTCTTCAAGACTTAGCCTGACTCATATTCCCATACAATTTCTTTTCCTCGTAACATGCTACTGTGACTTTTCTTTGGTTATTAACTAAAAGTTCCTAAAGACTTGGCTCATGGTTCAAGATTTTTAACCTTAATATATACTCTAAGGAAGAAAAACCATTTCTTTTATATACTCCTATTCATGCAGGATTAAATCCACCAAATTTATTACTTCCATTCCTTCTTCAACATACTTACTGAAGAAAAAAAACATATTTGCTCAACACAACTCAAAGAAAGAAAGAATTGAGGGCAAAGGAAGGAGGAGATGGAGTAAAACTCACCTCGACGTTCCGGTTAGCTGGCGGCTGGAAGAGAAGATTTGGAAGGCGACGCTCAGATTTGGGATTCGCGGCTTTTGAGATCGACGTCGTCGGGTGGTGTGGGTGGAACTGAGGACGACGCAGAAGGCGGAGTACAACACGCTGCTCGAAATGATGCCGAAGGCGTAGATCGACAGCTCACGGGTTGGCTCTAGAGATTTGACTAGTTGGCCGACTTGCCCTAGTCGACCGACTTGACCCGACTAAGGGACTTTTTGGGTTGCCTAGGGGCCAAGGTGAGTTGGAGGGTTCTGACCACTGCCTAGTCAGCCACGTAGGCGGATTTTTACAACACTGAATAAGTGTTTTCGGGGCAAGTAGGTTTTTATATTGACACGATATTATTACTATTTTCTTATTTGTACTTGTAATTTTATAATAGTTAGTTTGTTACCATGTTGATGTTATATTAATATTTTTTAGTTAGTTACTTAGTTTTATCCTTTTAGGACATTTAGACTATTTAGTACATCAAGAAATTTGAATTTGAATTTTTTTTGTATGTATATAATAATATATAAGATGTAGTATATTTATTGATATTCATATTTCAATATATCTCCGATATTTGATATCCAATATCTCAAAATCCAAACCAATATGAACCCGATATCTGAAATCTCGAAGATGTCATTACAATGGAGCTTTCTTATGCTCTATAGTCGACCCTATTATGATTGGAGAAGGCTTGGATGATGACGACCAATACCATACTCAACCAAGAATACCACCATATTATGATTGGAGAAGTCTTTGAAGTTTTTTCTTAAAATAAAAGTTAGGCTGCTCTGTTTATTTCCACAAACATAAACATAAATAATGCCATGATATAGATTACTTTTCATTGTTTTCAAGACAAAAAACAAAAACTCAATGGTTACTGAAGATCCTAATTAAAGTTAAGATTTCACCAAATCATTCTTAATTCAGCTCGACCATGGTCTCATGCCGTTTATTGAACTCGGCATATCTTGTTACTGACACGTGCACCGAAGGAAGGCAAAGCAGGGAAGTAGATATCCTGGGGCTCTTTAGAGTTTAGACGTGAGATAACTTTCCAAATGCAGACTAAAATATATAAGATGTAGGTTGAACCTTGATGAGATATTTTAACTTACAACTTCAGGTCTGTTATGGACCTGTTAAAGGTATCACTACTTTTCTATCCTCCTCAGTCCAATATGGCTAGATGATCATTACTGTTGCTTGCAGATTGTGAACTTGATGGGATGACTTCTTGCTCTTCTACTGTTTTAATCTAGACAGATTCAGATTTGATAGGCCAACAGGACTGCAATGACTAGTAAAATTGTCCCTGCATCCGCTCTTCCCTCCATAGAAAATTTTGGTTGCCATCATGAATTGGTCCCAAAGAATGCTTTGTCACCATGGATGGATACTTGGGTGGCCACCACCTACCAAGTAGGCCCTTTTGTAGGTTTGTGGCTGTGCAGGAAAGAAGTTGAAGCTGTTCAACATTTGACACAGTCTGGTAGCAGAGTGATGCACTGACTGGCAACAAAGACTTTGTATTCTTCCAAACAAGATGTACTGCTTCGTTGTCATGCAACCATTGACGCTCGATAGTAAACTACTAACCAATTTTCTTAGAGTCACATTGCAAATTACTTGCCTTGGTGTGTAAGCATAAAAAAAACTCAACCTACTGTATGGTGCTGGTTACAGTTAGTATACATAGTACCTAGCAACCATGAAGGATAAGAGGGCTTCATATGCTCTTCGGTTGACAATAACCTTCAACAAGACACAACTCGAGGCTAAATTTCAGGACGAACCTCCATCCATAATGAGGAAACATATAAATTCCTTGCAATTAGCGTCGTGAAGATTATATTGTCCCTTGAGATGTGTCCTTGGTGTGGTTGGTGGTGATGTTGTAGCTGAGGTGACTTCAGCTACTACTATGATCAACTATGCCATGATTACAGCAGCCGGAGATGATAAGTCTTTTGGGAGGATAGCAATGGAATTCGTTTAATTTTCTTAGCGGGAGGTAATAACTGTAAATTGAGAAGTGTTGCAAGCATTCGATATTCTGTCAATAGGTATTATGGTGATCGAAGACCGACTTCTAGGGTTATTATGTATTGTCAATGAGTATTAGTTGGATCCAGGCCCTATGGACTCGTTCGACATATCTGGGCTTGTCCAATAACTCATTTAAACTTGTTAGACGCAATCTTGACTGTGATTCAGATGTGGTGGCATGAAGTTGGTGTGACGGGAATATGATGGGGATGATGCCAAGTATAGTGACCATATAGAAGGTGGTGATGAAGGATTTGAATCGTGGAGGGTCGAATCATAATGAGGTGTTGGGGAGGTGAAATAAGA